>CAWUFW010010159.1:490000-721568 GCA_963921515.1 Calotriton arnoldi
GATAAGGTGCGCTAGGTCTCCCTTCTCTATGTTGCAGTTCCAGCAGAGGGAGTCTTCCCTGAGGCCTAGTGTGTGTAGACGGTCTGGGGTCCAGAAAGTTTTGTGGAGTAGCCAGAATTTTGTTTGTGCTAAGACTGGGGTGATCTTATTTCGCGTGGCCGAGGCCCACATAGTTTTCCACTCATGGTCGTTTAGCGGGGGATGGATCTGTTTATCCCAGTATTCAGTTGTTTTGGCATTAAGTTTGGTGGTTTTCGGGCGTAGTAGCTTGTATATTTGCGAGACTTGATGACCTAGTTTGTTGATGTTTGCTACATAGCGGAAGATCAAGGGTTGGGTGCTGGCTAGGCTTGTCTTTGACAAGGCTGCTTTTATCTTTAGGAATCTGTATAGGTCTATGTCTTCCAATTGGTGGATTGCTTTCATGTCGGAGAATGTAATGGGGGATACCCCCTTCTCAAGTTGGTGTGGGTAGCATATACCGTTTTCTATCCATGTCTCGTAGTTAAGACTTTTCCCTTTATATTTGATCCTGCTATTTGCCCACAGCGATTCTGACTTGGACCCTTTGATGCTAACCTCCATTTTCTTGTCGACTTTTAGGAGCGCTATTTTAGTGTTTTTAAAGATCGGTTTAGATGTGTATGAGTGTGTGTTTGCCGTTAGTAGGGCTAGTGGGCTCAGGTTGTTCAGAATGGCTTTCTCTACCTGTAACCATACCGGTGTGTAGTCGGGTGTTGGGGCCACCCATTGCGTTCCCTGTTTAGCTAGGAAGGCTAGTTGGAAAACCTTGAAGTCTGCTAGGTTCATCCCTCCCTGGGATTTCGTTAGTCTCAGTTTCTTAATACTAATCCTTGCCTTCTTGCTGCGCCAGAGGAATTTGGTGAGCATGCTATCGATTTTCCGGTGGAAATCGTCTGTGAGAAGGAGTGGGAGCATGTTTATCAGGTAGTTTATCAGTGGCGTGATCATCATTTTTAACGTTTCAATTCGTCCCCACCATGTTATGAATTTCGGGGACCAGGTCTCTAATAGGTTCTTAACTTTTTCTAGTAGGGATTTTTCATTGTGACGTAGAGTGTTTATGAGGTCGGTACCAAAGTATATTCCTAAGTATTTGATGTATCCTGTCTGCCAGGTTAACCCCGAGTCCCCTAGAGTGTCTCTCGTGCAGTATGTTTAATGGTTTACATTCTGATTTTTCGTTATTTAGTTTATACCCTGATAGTTTGGAGTATTCTGCTATTGTGGTCATCAGAGCCTTTATCGAGGGCTTTGGTTGCTCTGTTATTATCAGAATATCATCCGCGTAGGCGGCAAGTTTTACTACGGTACCCTTGATGTCAACCCCTTTTATGGTGTTGTTTAGTTTTATGTCTTGGATGAGGGGTTCGAGGGCCAGAAGAAAGAGTGCTGGCGAGAGTGGGCATCCTTGTCTGGTTCCTTGTTGCAGTTTGAAGGGGTCCGAGAGTGAGCAGTAAACTGCAATGCAGGCTGAAGGGGTCTGGTAAAGGGCCATGATCATCCGAATGTAAGCCTCCCCTAGGTTGAAGGCCTGTATGCATTGCTCTAGGAAAGCCCATGCATCTTTGAGGTTGAATTTGGTACAGATTTTTTGAAGTGCGGCGTGAGAGTTGGTGGGATGGTATTGGCAAGAGGACTTCTTCCCTGCTTGTGGCGCTAAACAGAATGCTGACTTGAGCAGTGGACTCAGAACAATCAAGTTCCAATCTCGGCGTTCCTACCTAAAGGGAATTATCCTGGGCAAAACTTCCTGTCTTCCTTCTCCGTTCTCTTCGCTACCAAAAGGCAGTCAATGTGTGTCCAAAAACCACCTGAGGGAGCGGTGGAGGTGGGAGGGGGATGTTGGGGGCTGGCGGGTGCGTGGCGTTTTATAGCGCTTTGTATATGATCCAGTACGAGGAGGGAGGGGGCTTTGGACCCAGGCTGCGTAATCCTAGCTACAGAGGCACAGACCCTGTAAAATAGCGGTCTGCTGTAAAAACGTCTCTCATGCTAATGCCTTCATTTTATGCGCACCGATAATAGCCTTTTTTGTTGCTCGTCATTATATCATCCGACGCTGTAGAAAAAGCAAAAGTAAAGTGGTTTCTTGCCGCTATTATTCCCCACGCGAGGTACTAGGATTTCATGTAAAGGTATCGGGTCTGTTTTTTAACACTGCACGGTAGCCCCCTCCCCCATGTGTGTTTTTTCCCACAGCAAGGATACCCATCTAGCCGCTTTTTTAGCTCCACGCGCCATCTCGGTGGGAAAGGTCAGGTTTTAAATTCTCCCTAGGGTGTTTGCATTGTCTGCTGTGGAAATTAGCGTTTTATTATAATCTATAAATTAAAATGTTGGCTTTATCTTTAGCATAAAACGACAGCTCCATGTGCTCCAACCCACTAGAATGACAAAACCTAGCGCTCCTGGAACAAGCGCGGTCCTGACAGTAATGAAAGTGTCAGTTGCTGTCACCTCCACATGAGGACGCAGTGCCTCCCGCACTATGGTAACCTCCGCTGCGCTGTCTAGCAGCGTCACTGCCCACGTCCAATTCAGGAGTCTCGTTCTCACCGTCCGTGGCATATCTCGCTGCTAATTTCTTCTGAAATTGAGGATGAGAACGTGGAAATTCTTCTCGTTTCCCCTTGCCTCCAGTCTGACGAGGCTGGTCCCGTCCTTGGGGGTGTCTCGACCCTTGCCTCGATCCTGGTGATCTCCTCCACCAGCCTGTGAGCCCGATGGTGCCTGTGAAGAATGAGGAGAACGCTGTTGAGGGACCTGAAACCTGTCAGGAGACTTAATACTCGCTCGGTCGCGCAAATCATAAGTGCGTTCAGAAGACTCGGCAGCCGGTGACGCAGCACGCGACACCTGTTTCTGTGGTTGCTTCCTCTGCTTCTTTATTTTCCAGTTCTTTTTAGAAAAGCACGGTTTCTTGTCTTTATCAGACTGAGATTTTTGTTGTGTTTGTATCTGAGTTTGCGTTTTAGCAAAAAGCTTAACTCTCAAACTATTGCGGCCAATGGTTTTATAAGCCTGTGCAATAATTTTCGGTAATTCGCGAGGCTTGTCCAGCTCTGGGACCAAAGCCAAAGCGTTAGCTACTTGAAAGTTAACTGCATCACCCTTGACATTTGCAAGGATTAGATCAGCCACTACATCGAACACTCTCACTAGTCGCATCCCCAATTCCACAGTCGCTTCAGGTCCATGTTCGTCTTGAACACGCTTAATCACGGCGGGGAGGACTGTCATTGAGGGAGTGCCGAAACACTTCGCATACACTGCCGCAAATACCTTACCCCAGTTGTTGCATTCTGTTAACTCGGGAATTAAGTCCTTTGGCAAACTTATTGTCAAAATCCTGTGTTTTTCCACAGGAGAGGTATTTGGAAACACCGCCTCCAGCTGGTCAAATTTCTCAGCAAGCCAATAAGGTAAATCATCCTTATTCTGTGGGCGCTTGCCCATCACCGAATTAACCATGACAGGACTTATAGTTACACCGCCAGGCCCAGCTGGTTGCGCTGCAACTCCAGGAGGGGCCATCTGGACGTTGCGTGTGACATATTGTAGAGCTCTGTGCACACGTACCAAAGACGTATGCAGCACGCGCAGTTCATCTACCGGAACCGCTAAATAAAGGGGATGTGGGGTGTACCCAGCCAAAACAGGCCAAGCGGCCCCATCTATCGATAAAGGGCCTAAACAAATCGGGGTGACCGGGTGTGGGAGGGCGCCATTAAACCAAATTCGGTGTTGCCATGCCGTGAGCGGAACCTCAAGAGCCTGATAAGGCCCGATAAGCATTAAGAAGGGCCGTGGCAGTGTACACATGGAACAAATTCTCAGCTCCATCCACCGCCGGAAAAGTTACCCATGAATAAAACACCTCAAAGTGGTAAGCTGGATCAGCTTGCACCACAAAGATTAGAGCGACACCTGCGTCTGGCACTCCATACGCTGTCAAATGAGCTCGGAACGCAGCGGGGCTATGTGCCGTGATATTTATATTCACAGCCATCAAGACCCAGAATGAATAACAACCTAGTGCGTGGCAGTGCAATTTAGGGTTAACAATAAAGAGAATACCTTTTAATAACTTCAAGCTTGAAAGAACCTATAAAAACATCAATATAGGAGTGTGGGGATGAGGGATGCTGGGAGGACGTAAGGGACCACAGGACGACGTAATACGAGGACAAGTGTACTTTATTGTGTTTCTTTATGGGCAGTAAGCTGGTGAAAATCCAAAGTTCTGGGCGTGGAACAACAAAACAAACAACACAACTGGCGCAGGGGATAACTCCTCCCCCTGGGTTCTGCTCCGGGTCGTCAGGGTTAGGTCCGGGTCTTTCGGATTCCTCTCTCTCTCTCTCGATGGGGGCGGGAAGGAAAAAGAAAACAGACCGGGGTCAGTACTGGACTTGTGGGTATGATCCTGGTAGTGCTACCGTCACCAATGCTACCGTAGTGGGGAAAGGGGACGTGAGGGATATAAACAGTGGCTCCCACCCGAGTGTTTTACCTCCCCGTGCCTCCCCACCACCCCCACCAAAACGATCCCCTGAGCGGTACTCGCCTTGAGCCATGGTCCGTCTCCGGGACCATGGCGTAGGGACCCGGGCGTCTTCTCCTTCCTGCAGCCCACCGGGTTTGGATGCCGTACACAACACACTCATCTGGGTCCGTCTCCTCCGCTCCTCTCCGTCTCCGTCCTCCTCCTCCTTCTCGCTCTTCTCCTCCAATCTCGCCGTCTGCCTCCTTCCGCTCTCGCTGTTCTCCTCCGGGTTCTTCTTCTGCCTCCTTCCGCTCTCGCTTTTATTTTCCTCCCCTTCCGCTGTCGTCAAAGGCCCCTCCCCACATACTCCGGCAGACACTAGACTGCAGCTCGCTTCCGGTTGCGCAGGAGGGTCCGGCTCGTTCCCTGTCCCCTTCCGGTCTACGTCGCTGCCGACGCTGTCCTCCTTACAGATCTCCCTTCCCAGGAATGGATGTTGGGGCCATTCAGTGGACGGGTGTCTGGATAGGTAATCCGCACTCACTTGATGGGCTCCGGGTATGTGCATTGCCTGAAACGAAAAGGGTTGCAACGCTAAAAACCATCTAAGGATGCGGGGGTTCGTGTCTTTGTTGCATACAAGCCAGGTAAGAGGGGCATGATCCGTTAGTACAGTAAAAGGGCATCCCAATAGGTAATACTGCAGCGCTTCAATGGCCCATTTAATCACTAGGCACTCCTTTTCTGTGGTGGAATAATGCGCCTCTCGGGAAAACAGTTTCCGGCTGATGTAGAGAAGAGGCCTAAGGTCACCGTTAGAGTCAGGCTGATATAGCACGGCACCCAGTCCAAGACCGGATGCATCTGTCTGGAGGAAGAACTGTTTGTGGAAGTCAGGACAGTGTAATACGGGGGCTGTGCAGATGGCATCTTTCAGGGCCTGGAAACTGTGTTCATGTTTGGTGTTCCAGGTGGTTATACGGGAGGGGTATGTCTTTGTCAGGAGGTCGGTTAGGGGACTGGCCAGGGAGGAGAAGTTCGGGATGAACCTCCGATAATACCCTATGAACCCAAGGAAGGAGTGTATGTCACGTTTGGTAGTGGGAACAGGGAGAGCTTTGATGGCTTCTATTTTGCTCATTTGGGGTTTGATCACACCTGCCTGTATTGTGTACCCCAAATATTGGATGGAATCAGTGACCAACATCGATTTTTTTGGGTTTATTGTGAGGCCGGCTGCTTTGATAGCCGAAAACACTGCGGCCAAGTGCTTCAGATGGTCCCCCCAGGAAGGGCTGAAGACGACGATGTCGTCCAAGTAAGCCGCAGCGTATTCTGTATGGGGTCTCAGCAAGCGGTCCATCATCCGTTGGAACGTCGCCGGGGCCCCATGTAGACCGAAGGGGAGTACTCTGAACTGGTACAGTCCTGAGGGGGTTGAAAAGGCCGTCTTTTCTCTAGCCTGTGGGGTTAGGGGTATTTGCCAATACCCCTTGGTAAGATCATGGGTTGACATATACTTGGCGTTTCCTAGTCGTTCGATCAGTTCATCAATTCTGGGCATAGGATAGGAATCAAACTTGGTGATCCCGTTTACTTGTCGGAAGTCAATACAGAAGCGCAGACTACCGTCTGGCTTTGGCACGATCACGATCGGGGAGCACCAATTGCTTTGGGAGGGTTCTATAATGAGGGCCTGTAACATGGCGGTCACCTCATTTCTACTGCCTCTCTTCTCGCCGCTGGAATGCGGTACGGCTTCTGTTTTATGATGGTCTGATCTAGGGATATGATATCATGTTGTATCATGGTGGTCAACCCGGGTGTGGAAGAAAAAAGACCAGGAAAATCGTCTAACAGAGCAGACAGCTGTGCTTTTTGTGCTGGGGTTAGGATGTCCCCGTTCAGAACCGTTTCGGTCTGGGTTTCCTGGGTGTTTGCTGTGGAAATGTCAAGGTGTTTTTCGGTACTCACAAGAAGGACCGGTGTTCCTATCCCAGTAGGTACTGTGGGCTCTTCCCACTTTTTTAGGAGATTGACATGGTAGATTTGTTTTCCCCCAGCCCGCAATGGTAACAGAACGCTATAGGTGACTGAGGTTACCCTTTTTTCAATAACGTAGGGGCCCTGCCATTTCGTCAATAGCTTGTTCTCCGTGGATGGGAGTAGGAGGAGCACTTTCTCCCCTGGTTTAAATTCCCTCAACTGGCTGTTTCGATCATGGTACGTCTTTTGTGTGTTTTGTGCTTTTTCCATGTTGTCATGTACTAGATCCCATATCCTGGTCACTGCTGATTTCAAATCAGCTGCATATCGCATCAGGGGTTGTCCCTCCTCATCCTCCCCCTCCCATTGCTCTGCTGCCATCTCCAGTAGTGTCCTGGGCTTCCTGCCGAACAAAAGCTCGAACGGGGAGTAGCCTGTGGACCTCTGCTCGTGTGTTCTTATAGCAAAGAGGACCAGGGGTAGCTTTTGGTCCCAGTCCCTTCCTGTCTCAGAGATGACCTTGCGTAGCATGAGTTTGATGATCTTGTTATAACGCTCCACAAGGCCATCTGTTTGGGGGTGGTAGACCGAGGTTCGGATTTGCTTAATGCCCAGTATCTCACAGACCTGTGCCATTAGACGGGACATGAAGGGAGTCCCTTGATCGGTGAGTATTTCGGATGGGAAATCTACCCTGGAGAAAAAAGATATCATGGCCTGGGCTACGGCAGGAGTTGTCATGCTAGATAAAGGAAAAGCCTCTGGGTACCTACTCGCATAATCAACAATAACCAAGATGTACTTATGTCCCCGGGCTGAGGGAGGCAGGGGACCAACCAGATCCATACCGACCCGCTTAAACGGGATGTCAATGATGGGCAAGGGGAACAGGGGGGCTTTCTTTATTCCTTCTGGGTTTGTGTATTGGCATCGCACACAGGCTGCACAATGTTTTGCCACGTCCCTGTACACCCCCGGCCAGTAAAACCTACCCAACAGGTATTTGAGGGTGTTTTCCTTACCATAGTGCCCTCCCGCCGTTTGGTTGTGGGCCAGTTGCAGGACATGCTCCCGAAAGAGAAGGGTAACAATCAACTGGGTAGTGGGGTGGGCCCCTCCTTTCACAGCTCTGTATAACAAACCCTTCTTTAACAGAAAATAGGGTCCTACCTGGTCTGGCTCTTGTTCCTGGACCTGTTCCCAAGCATGGATAAGGGTGTTGTCTTCCCGCTGGGCTATACGGAAGCTAACCGTGGCCATCCCTCCCGGGTCTGCAAGGGAGAGAGGAAAAACATGGTTTGTTGCATGGGACTGTCTGTAATTCTTCTTTTCCCTTCGTCTTTCTCTTCTGCTCTTTTTGTCTTTTCCCCTTGTGCTTTCTAAGTCACTGTCGCTGAAAGGAGCCTCATGTAACCAAGCCGTGGTGTTCCCTTTGGTCTCATCTAGATACTGTTCAAACCTGGGGTGGTCGGTGCCAATGATGACAGCCTCAGGCAAAGAGGAAATGACCCCTACCTTCAGCAGGTGTGGGTCGTTAGCAACGTCCAACAAGACCTCTGCTACCGGGTATGATTTGGTATCCCCGTGGATACATGTAACGTGTACATGCTCAGTCTCCCTTATTTGTGGTCGGGGAACTAGGGCCCGGTCTATCACAGTCACATGACACCCAGTGTCTAATAGAGCTTGTTGCTTCTTCCCGTTTACCAGGACGTTCTTCCTGTATTGGTGGGGGCCACTCGCGGTTACGAATATCCGCCCCTTGGAATACCCCATCTCCATGGGTTCGGCGGGTGGGGCCCGGTGGGGACACTGTCTGGCTATGTGTCCCCACTCTGCGCAGTGGTAACATTGGGGCCCTTGCCCGCTTGGCCCAGGAGGGGGATAAACGGGTTTAAGAGACACACGGGGAATAGTCTGGGGTTTTGAGTCGGGTCGGGGTGTGCTTCTCGGGGCAACCAAAGGGGCCCGTGGTATACCAGCCTTGAACTCCGGGGACCTGTGAAAGGCGCAGGCCAACTCCACCGCCGTCGTGGAAGACAGGTTGAGGTGTTGTTTAACCCATGAACGGGTATTCGCTGGCAAGGCTTCTAGGAATTGTTCCAGATACACCCTTTCTGTGATTTCTTCCATACTGGAGGTGTGGGGTGTCAGCCAGCGCTTCCCCAGATCCTTGATTCTGTAGTAAATAGCGCGTGGGTTGTCTCCGGTTGTCCACTTCTCCTTCCGGAACTTGGTTCTGTAAAACTCCTGGTCGCAACCCAAACGCTCAAGTATTGCCTTCTTGACCTCCTCATAGGCAGTGGTACCGTCAGGGTTGGCAGCCTGGTAGGCTGCTTGGAGCTCTCCTGACAGGAGAGGGGCGATATATTGACTCCACCTTTCCTGGGGCCAGGCAGCGGTGGTCGCTACTCTTTCGAAGTTTATGAAGAAGTAGTCGGGGTCTTCTCCCTCTTGAAACTTTTGCAAAACGGACCCCGGAACGTTTGGGCATACTTTGGTGCTCACTATGGTGTCTGTGAGTCTTAGGATTGCGGTATCCTGTACCTGTTGGTTTGTTGTAAGTAGGACGGCTTGTTCCCTCAATGCGTCCTGCAGGGTTTCTCTATCTTTTTGGGCGGTTTGGACCTGTTGCTCAAACACCAGTTGCAGGTGCCTTTGCCCTTCCGCAAGCTGATTGATTATTCTCTCGATAGGCACGGGCTGTGTCATGATTCGACACTTCGGGATGAAATCCCACTTCTCACACCACTTTGTGGGGATGAGGGATGCTGGGAGGACGTAAGGGACCACAGGACGATGTAATACGAGACACGTGTACTTTATTGTGTTTCTTTATGGGCAGTAAGCTGGTGAAAATCCAAAGTTCTGGCGTGGAACAACAAAACAAACAACACAACTGGCGCAGGGGATAACTCCTCCCCCTGGGTTCTGCTCCGAGTCATCAGGGTTAGGTCTGGGTCTTTCGGATTCCTCTCTCTCTCTCTCGATGGGGCGGGAAGGAAAAAGAAAACAGACCGGGGTCAGTACTGGACTTGTGGGTATGATCCTGGTAGTGCTACCGTCACCAATGCTACCGTAGTGGGGAAAGGGGACGTGAGGGATATAAACAGTGGCTCCCACCCGAGTGTTCTACCTCCCCGTGCCTCCCCACCACCCCCACCAAAACGATCCCCTGAGCGGTACTCGCCTTGAGCCATGGTACGTCTCCGGGACCGTGGCGTAGGGACCCGGGGCGTCTTCTACTTCCTGCAGCCCACCGGGTTTGGACGCCGTACACAACACACTCCTCTGGGTCCATCTCCTCCGCTCCTCTCCGTCTCCGTCCTCCTCCTCCTTCTCGCTCTTCTCCTTCGATTTCGCCGTCTGCCTCCTTCCGCTCTCGCTGTTCTCCTCCGGGTTCTTCTTCTGCCTCCTTCCGCTCTCGCTTTTATTTTCCTCCCCTTCCGCCGTCGTCAATGGCCCCTCCCCACATACTCCGGCAGACACTAGACCGCAGCTCGCTTCCGGTCGTGCAGGAGGGTCCAGCTCGTTCCCTGTCCCCTTCCGGTCTACCTCGCTGCAGACGCCGTCCTCCTTACAAGGAGGTTACATCCTCACATCGGTTTCTGGAAACAGAAGGGAGGGAATTGTGGACAAGCACAAGCACTACTCAAGCGTCTCGCAGATAAGAACCAGACCAAACGTTGTGGGCGCCATGTTGCGGGGATTCTGCACATATACAGAACTATGCGCAGGAAAACAGGACCTCGGTGTATGGTGGTGGACCAACCATCCACCTTAGCGCCCAAAATCCCAATCCGACTAGCTATAGTGTCTCATTCGTTCTCCGTACTACAGCGAAGCTACCAATGATTAGACATCCCAGAACACGGTCTCTTTCAGGAATCGCGAGAGCAAGAACACTCTTTCATTACTCACTCATACTTGTCCACAATGCGCGTAATAAGAGACACAGTATAGTTTAAAATGTTTATTTCAACTAACGTGCTCTAAGACACAGTACACGTGCCAGTACTAGCAGCATAATGCATAAAGACAAAATAGTAAGCATCGTTACAATTCCATAGAATACAAACGGGGACAGTATTTTATAAAGACAGTGGATAAAGGACTATAATGCCTTGCCACCCTCCCCGTGCTAGTAACTAGTTTATTATAAAAATAGAAGACCTCTGGGCTTTGTCAGGGGACCCCCATACCTCAAGAACTAGATGCAAGGTTTACATCATCGGACAAGCACAGCTCTTCTCCCTGGAAAGGTTTTTCTCCAAGTGCTTCTAACAGGTATCTTGCAATATTAAAAGCACTCGAATTTCAGCAGTGCAGCTGTGCTTCGTGTTATGTCTAAGTGCGTGGGGCTGACCAGAACAGAATAACAAGGGACGTTGTTTTTCGACCTTGTACATCGTGTGCAGATGCAAACCACAGAGAACAGCAGAAAACGTGAAAGGCAGAAATGTAGACAGTTCTCATGAACATAGGCACAAGCAGAGTCTGGAAAAACAAAGTCACAAAGTAACGTGTGCAAAAGAGGCATCATGGCAGCTAGGCCTAAGCAAACTTAGCAATGTCAACAATGAGGCCACAATCCACACTAGAGTGCCACAGATACAGGCGGAAGCAAAGCGGTGCCAGGGGTCAGAGCCGTGCCACAGATACAGGCGGAAGCAAAGCGCTGCCAGGGGTCAGAGCAGTGCCACAGATACAGGCGGAAGCAAAGCGCTGCCTCAGGTCAGAGCAGTGCCACAGATACAGGCAGGAGCAAAGCGCTGCCAGGGGTCAGAGCAGTGCCACAGATACAGGCAGGAGCAAAGCGCTGCCAGGGGTCAGAGCAGTGCCACAAATACAGGCGGAAGCAAAGCGGTGGCAGTTGTCAGAGCAGAGCCACAGATACACGCGGAAGCAAAGCGCTGCCAGGGGTCAGAGCAGTGCCACAAATACAGGCGGAAGCAAAGCGGTGCCAGGGGTCAGAGCAGTGCCACAGATACAGGAGGAAGCAAAGCGGTGCCAGGGGTCAGAGCAGTGCCACAGATACAGGCGGAAGGAAAGCGCTGCCAGGGGTCTGAGCAGTGCCACAGATAAAGTCGGAAGCAAAGCGCTGCCAGGGGTCAGAGCAGTGCCACAAATACAGGCGGAAGCAAAGCGGTGCCTGGGGTCAGAGCAGTGCCACAAATACAGGCGGAAGCAAAGCGCTGCCAGGGGTCAGACAACAGCCACAGATACAGGCGGAAGCAAAGCGCTGCCAGGGGTCAGAGCAGTGCCACAGATACAGGCGCAAGCAAAGCGCTGCCAGGGGTCAGAGCAGTGCCACAGATACAGCCGGAAGCAAAGCGGTGCCAGGGGTCAGATCAGTGCCACAGATAAAGTCGGAAGCAAAGCGCTGCTAGGGGTCAGAGCAGTGCCACAAATACAGGCGGAAGCAAAGCGGTGCCAGGGGTCAGAGCAGTGCCACAGATACAGGCGGAAGCAAAGCGCTGCCTGGGGTCAGAGTAGTGCCACAGATACAGGCAGGAGCAAAGCGCTGCCAGGGGTCAGAGCAGTGCCACAGATACAGGAGGAAGCAAAGCGCTGCCTGGGGTCAGAGCAGTGCCACAGATACAGGCGGATGCAAAGCGGTGCCAGGGGTCAGAGAGGTGCCAGGAGGAAGCAAAGCGGTGCCTGGGGTCAGAGCAGTGCCACAGATACAGGCAGAAGCAAAGCGGTGCCAGGGGTCAGAGCAGTGCCACAGATACAGGCGGAAGGAAAGCGATGCCGGGGGTCAGAGCAGAGCCACAGATACAGGTGGAAGCAAAGCAGTGCCAGGGGTCAGAGCAGTGCCACAGATACAGGCGGAAGCAAAGTGCTGCCAGGGGTCAGAGCAGTGCCACAGATACAGGCGGAAGCCAAGCGCTGCCAGGGGTCAGAGCAGTGCCACAGATACAGGCAGAAGCAAAGCGCTGCCAGGGGTCAGAGCAGTGCCACAGATACAGGCAGAAGCAAAGCGGTGCCAGGGGTCAGAGCAGTGCCACAGATACAGGCAGAAGCAAAGCGGTGCCAGGGGTCAGAGCAGTGCCACAGATACAGGCAGAAGCAAAGCGGTGCCAGGGGTCAGAGCAGTGCCACAGATACAGGCGGAAGCAAAGCGCTGCCTGGGGTCAGAGCAGTGCCACAGATACAGGCGGAAGCAAAGCGCTGCCTGGGGTCAGAGCACTGCCACAGATACAGGCGCAAGCAAAGCGCTGCCAGGGGGTTTTATCAGCGCTTAGAGATTTAACTCTGCCAGAGATGAGGCTTTGCCGTGTTTGAGGGGAAACTCTACCCTCAGTTTCTGCTAAAAGGCTGTGGCGGTGACGACAGTTTGCCATCTATTGCAGCCCTACCCAATCCGATGCTTAGGGATGACGGGGCAGATTTACAAGCCCCTTGCGACATCTTTACGACACTGTTGCGTCACTTATGTGATGCAGCGGCGTCGTAAACAATGTGCCACTATGCGACAGATTTACAACGTGACGCATCTAGTGAGATGCGTCATGTTGTAAAGCCCTGCGCTACATTATACCTGCGTCAGGTATAATGTATGCAGGGTGGGCGTTCCGTCGCAAGGAAGCCCCGTAAAGTGACGCAGTGAAATCTACAAGATTTCACGGAGTCACTTTATGTCCCTGCTGCGTCAAAACCTTACGCCTTGTAGCAGGCGTAAGGAGTGACGCAGCATTGCAAGTATAGGATGCCCCTGAGCAGTGCTGGAGTTGCGTCGCGCTTGCCACACGACTCCAGCACTGCGTCACCTATACGCTGACAGATGCGTCACGCATCTGTCTCTCCTTGACCCACGGTGCGCCGCATTGTAAATGCGGCGCATCCATGGTGGTGCAAGGGGTTCCTAACGTCACGCAAAATAACTGGTGCATCCCTGCTGATCTGCAGGGATGTGCCAGTTATTGTAAATCTGCCCCGTAGTGTTGAAATGTAGGGTCGGTGTTAGACTTGGCATCTTTTGGCGTGTTTCCCCTGAGTTTTTGCTTTCTGACCTCCCGGTTTTGACTCTGTTTGTGCTGGCTTAGTGTTTCTGCGCACTTTTCTCACTGCTGATCAGTGGTAAAGTGCAAGTGCTCCTGTGGTAAAATGTGTTATGGATTGGTGTTTCCATGATTGGATATTTGATTTACTTGTTAGTCCCTAGTAAAGTGCACTGAGTGTGCCAGGGCCTGTAAATCAAATGCTACTAGTGGGCCTGCAGCACTGTTTGTGCCACCCACGTGAGTAGCCCTGAAAAGGTAACTCAGACCTGCCATTGCAGAGCCTGTGTGCAGTCTTGTACTGCCATGTCGACTTGGCAAGTGCACACACTTGCCAGGCCCCAACCTTCCCTTTTCTTACATGTCAGCCACCCCTAAGGTAGGCCCAAGGTACCCCTGTGGGCAGGGTGCAGTGTATGTGAAAGGTAGGACATGCCCTGGTGTGTGTGTCATGTCCTGATAGTGAATTACTGCCAATTTCGTTTTTCACTATTGCAAGGCTACCTGTTCCCCATAGGACAGAATGGGAGGTTTGTTTATAACATCTTATAAACATAACTAGTGTCAAAGGTCCTCCCAGGGACTGTGAGTGTCAAAGTTCCTCCCAGGGACTGTGAGTGTCAAAGTTCCTCCCAGGGACTGTGAGTGTGAAAGTACCTCCCAGGGGCTGAGTGTTAAAGTTCCTCCCAGGGACTGTGAGCGTGAATGTTCCTCCCAGGGGCTGCGAGTGCCAAAGGTCCTCCCAGGAGCTACGGGTGTGAAAGTTCCTCCCAAGGGCTGTGGGTGTGAAAGTTTCTCCCAGGTGTTGTGAGTGTGAAAGGTCCTCCCAGGGACTGTGAGTGTGAAAGGTCCTCCCAGGGACTGTGAGTGTGAAAGTTCCTCCCAGGGACTGTGAGTGTGAAAGGTCCTCCCAGGGGCTGTGAGTGTGAAAGATCTTCCCAGGGACTGTGAGTGTGAAAGGTCCTCCCAGGGGCTGTGAGTGACAAAGGTCCTACCAGGGACTGTGAGTGTGAAAGGTCCTCCCAGGGACTGTGAGTGTCAAAGGTCCTCCCAGGGACTGTGAGTGTCAAAGGTCCTCCCAGGGGCTGTGAGTGTCAAAGGTCCTCCCAGGGGCTGTGAGTGTCAAAGGTCCTCCCAGGGGCTGTGAGTGTCAAAGGTCCTCCCAGGGACTGTGAGTGTCAAAGGTCCTCCCAGGGGCTGTGAGTGTCAAAGGTCCTCCCAGGGACTGTGAGTGTCAAAGTTCTTCTAAGGGACTGTGAGTGTCAAAGGTCCTCCCAGGGGCTGTGAGTGTCAAAGGTCCTCCCAGGGACTGTGAGTGTCAAAGTTCTTCTCAGGGGCTGTGAGTGTCAAAGGTCCTCCCAGGGGCTGTGAGTGTCAAAGGTCCTCCCAGGGGCTGTGAGTGTGAAAGGTCCTCCCACGCTATTGCAACCAAGAAAGCTTAAAACTACAATTCCTATGACCAGTGTCATTACATCATACATCACATGCTCCAAGCAGCATGAAGCTAGTTCTTCAAGTGATGGCCCGCCATCTTGTTTCCTCTTTCTTTGTCTTTATAACTGATATACCAACAATTTAGCAAAGATGGAGTCATTCTTCAAATCCACTGAACCAAGTTCAAACCAGAACAAACTCGTCCATCATCGGATGCGCCATCTTCCAGTTGGGCCGGAACGGGCTTTCATCCTGTGCGCGGGCCTCAAGCTTAGCGACCAGGAGTGGTTAGAATCCTCCGCTCGTCGTCTTCAACCTGCTTCTGCACCCGGCGTTTCCGTCTCTGATCGTTTCCTGTAAGTGAAAAAACAGAGAGCCATAAATTCTGCTCTCCTCGAATGAACACTCCAGAAATATTTTGTTATAGAGGGTGGGTAAAAACATAACATTACAACATCACATATGATACTTTGTAACAACATACCATCGTAGCCACAGACATTTATATGTATGCGTGCCAGCTTGGGATAATTCTCGTCTCTGTGTCCTTAATAGAATTGAAAATTCTTATTGCGTAACCTGGACATTTTTTATTCTATGTCAGGACCAGAGGCTCTGATTCGGCTTGTTTAAAGCTGTGCTATCACCACTGACACAGCATCCACAATCGCTTTGTAATACAAAGTTTTGAAAGTGGTCTTTGAGGACCAATCTGCTGCCTTTTTTTTTTTAATGGAGTTTTATATAGCGAGAACTTGACCCGAAGGTATCGGGTATCAGAGCGCTTTACGCGAGCACCAGTTGCGTTACATGAGGACACATTAATTTTTGTTAGGCACGGGAAAATTAAGTGATTTGCCCAGAATCACAGGATGTTGCGCGTCCTTGCCGAGATTCGAACCCGCTTCCCCAGATTTGAGGTTGACCGCCATTTGAGGTCGACCGCCCTAGCCATTAGGCCAACTCCGCTCGATAACATCCTCTATATGGGAACCTAAGGAGTACGATTTGGAGGCCATTGCTGCATGCGCTAAGTGAGCACCAAATGTAGAGACGTCTATACCTACATCCGCTACAGGCCAATGCTAGCGTAGCTGGTGCCACAGGTTTATGAGGTTTTTGTAAAGCGATAAGCAATTGTTCCCTCGGATTGTGTCTCAACTCGCAAGTACATGCCTCGTACTCTTTCAGACATTGTACCACACAGAATTTTGTGTTCTTCGGAAAGGCTGGTTAAGAAACTGATCTGGAATTGGATTTTGTTATATCCTGCTTGGGTACTAATCATCTCCTATGTTGCTTGGCTCCCAGCTGCTCACCCAGTGTGTGTTCTGCGTGGGATGTTGGCGTGACTGTGATGCTTGGAATGCTTGGGTGCCTGTGTGGTGAGGTGGACAGTTGAAGATGGGCTGAGCAGCAGGGAGGCTGCTCCTGGTGGGGCTGCTTTACATGGATGCTAACCTGTAACTTAGACCTAATAAAGAATCTTTAAAGATACTCCTCGGCTACTTGTCATACGTCACAACAGATTTCATACATTTAGTAATAGCAAAGGAAACCCCTTGTGGGGAGAAAGTTCTACCAGAAAGGTCCTAAGCCCGGACATCCGATTCTCTCGCATGAGATCAAGCATAACTGCCTGGTGAGTTTAGCCGATAGCTGCTTGCGCGATATATATCGGTCATCTGGCCAATGTTCTGAAAGTCTGAGAATTATATTCACATCCCATAAAGTCGAGGGCTTAGGTTGTGGAGGCTTTAACACTCTAATTCCTTTCATGAGTTTGCATACCAAAGGAAGTTCCCCAGTCGGCTTCCCTTCAACTGGAATGTGTCCTGCTGAAATATCTGACCTGAAATTATTCATTGACCTTTCAGCGAACCCAGAGCTGGCCGAGGCAGATAAGAAATTAATCACCAGATAGCATTCCGCCCGCACGGAATCAACACTCGGATCGTTACACAAACCACACCACCCTCCATGCCAAAACATAGCATTTTGGGTGCTTGCGCCCAAGCCTGCTTGATGTAGAAAGCAGCTTGTTGTGAAATGCCTGGCAGACTCCATCTCGCTCATAAATTCTCCACGCCATCAGCACGAGTTACCCGAACAAGATCAACTGATGAGACCGTCCCGCTGGGTCCAGCAACAGGTTCTGACAAATTGGAATCTTCACCAGAAGAGCACACGCCAAATCTAGAACTACAGGGAACCATGGCGGTGCCTTCCACAACAGAGGCACTCGAATGGTCTCCGCCTTCTGACGTTTGATTTGAGATAGGACCCTGTGGATCACTATGAAAGGTGGACAAGCGTACCCTTGGAAATGCATCTGTCGCTTGAGCGCTTGGGTCTGGACGTCAACTAAAGAAGATGAGTAGTTGACAATTTAGTCAGAATGCAAACAGGCCCACTTTCCATAGACCCCACAAACAATTGAGTGAACTGCAGATCTTCGTATGAATCCTCCAATCGCTGGCGTCTGTGAGATAGCATGAATGCCAATCCGCTATCGTATTCTCCTGCCCTGGTAGATGTTCCGCCAGGACCAATATCCGGTACCGGAGGCAGAAGTGCCAAAAATCTTTGCAATCTTTACCAATAGCCTGGATTTTGTGCTGCCCAGCTTGTTGACATATCTCTTCCCTGAAATGTTGCCAATCCTCAGCAGAATGCTACAGCCTGTTTTCGAGGGGGATAAGCTTTTGATGGCAAAAGAACACACCAGAAGCTCCAGACAATTGATGTGGAGCTCAATCTCTGCTTCCGACCATCGAACCTCCCCCCCGTGGAGACTGACCGCATCTCGCTCTCCTGCCCCACCTGCTGGCATCTGACTCTATAATCATCTCTGGGGAGTTGCCGAAAATCACTTTGCCATTCCAGGACACATGTGGTCTAGCCAGCATGACATCTCCGCCCTGGCCTTCCTCCGACAAGCTGATTTGTTCCGCATACGCCAGTCCTTTCCACAGAAGTTGAATCCTCCGCAGGGCCCAGTAATGAAGAGGCTCGGGAAATATAGCCTGCATCAACAAGGCCAGAAGGCCTACGACCCGGGCTACAGATCTCAACGACACAGTCCGACTGCTCATAGGAGACCTCAATTCTTTATTGATTGAACAAATCTTCTGTGGGGCGGGAGAATCAACTGTCAAAATCAAATCTATCTGGAAACCCAACATTTCCAGACGTTGAGAGGGTATCAGATGGATTTTTGTTCTTTTCTGACAAAGCCTTGGCCTTAGAAGTGCCGGATGGTCCGGGACAGTTGAAGCAGCGCTGTCTGCCGCTCTCGCGCCATCAGAATTAGATCGTTCAGGTAAATTATCAGGCATACTCCCCTTGCTCTTAGGTGTTCCACCATTGGTCTCTTCAGTTTGGTGAAGCACCATGGGGATGATGAGAGACCAAAGTGCAGGGCTTTGAATTCGGAAAAGTAGCCTCACCACTGTAATTGCTGGAACCTCCTGTGTGGAGGAAAAATGGGGATTGGTAAATATGCCTCCGTTAATTCCAAATGGACCATCCAATCGCCCTCCTGCAGAATATCTCGTAATAGGTGAAGACCTTCCAATTTGAAATGCCTGTAAATAATCTAGGAATTTAACTCCTTCAAGTTCAAGACCAAACGTGACCAACACCTTTTTTCTCTACTAGGAAAATGGTACTGCTGGGGTGTGGATCGGAAAGGCAGATGGCGTCTTTTTGCAAGAGTGTTTGATCTTATGAGGTTATGAAAGTCTGCTTGCTTAGGGAAAAGTACAGCTCTTTTGGGGGAAGAGGCTGACACAGGGTTTCATAAACTTCTAGTTTGTACCCTCGAACATGAATGTTGCGTAATTTGTTGCCATTTGTGGGGAAACAAATTGTAGACCCAAAATCACCTCTGAAAGTGGAATAATTCTCACCTGTAATCTCGAGTCTTGTATTGCTCCTTGCATTTTCCTGTGGTTCCCTCTACGGAAACGGTTCCTGCTTCCCCAAGATGGAGAAGGGAAGATAGTGGTACCAGTTGAGGCATCATAACACCCTCCTCGGCCACGGGGGAGTACTCACGATGGGAGCTTTGCAATGCGCCACGGCCTGACAAGCGGCCCCTGAATCACCCGACCCTGCAAAAAAGGGTCTGTCTGAGGCCTTTTTAAGGGACAATTAAGCTTTGTCTAAAGTACCATAAGTGGATACAAATTTGCAAAGAGACCCCCAAAAAAGAGACCCTCAGCTACGGGTCCAGCCTCTGAGGAGGTCAAATCATTCAGCTTTGGATCTATGCGCATCAATATAGATCGCTTGCGCTGAGTCAAAATGGCCCAGTTGACTTCCCAAACTGACAGATGGCCCGCTGGCCCATCCTACAAGATGTCTGGGTCTATGGAGTGGTTCGTGTCTTTTGCTTGATGTGCGAATTCGAGATTTTGATCAAGGGGACAAATCTGACTGCTTGTCTTGACAGTTACACCAAGCTCCATGCGGACCCTTTTTAGGGTCTTGGTGTGTTTCTTCATTAAGGTGACCATGGTAGGGTCATCTTCAGGAGTGTCTATGACTCTGCCTGGTAAGTCTGGTCTCGGGCATTCAATCAATCAATCAATCAATCATGTCACTTATAAAGCGCACTACATACCCGCGAGGGTCTCAAGGCGCTGGGGGAAGAGGGGGGTGGTGCTGCTACTGATCGAAGAGCCAGGTCTTGAGGAGTCTTCTGAAGGCCAGTAGATCTTGGGTCTGTCGGAGGTTGGTGGGGAGGGTGTTCCAGGTCTTGGCGGCGAGGTGGGAGAAGGATCTGCCGCCGGCGGTCGTTTCCCGGATGCGGGGGACTGTGGCGAGGGCGAGGCTGGTCGAGCGGAGCTGGCGGGTGGGGGTGTAGAAGCTGAGTCGTCTGTTGAGGTAGGCTGGTCCGGAGTTGTGGAGTGCTTTGTGTGCGTGGGTGAGGAGCTTGAAGGTTATCCTCTTGTTGACAGGGAGCCAGTGCAGGTCTCTCAGGTGGGGTGTGATGTGGCTGCGTCGGGGGATGTCGAGGATAAGACGTGCAGAGGCGTTCTGGATGCGTTGCAGCCGTCTCAGGAGCTTAGCCGTCGTTCCTGCGTAGAGGGCGTTTCCGTAGTCCAGCCTGCTGGTGACGAGGGCCTGGGTGACTGTTTTTCTTGTTTCGGTGGGGATCCACTTGAAGATCCTGCGGAGCATTCGGAGGATGTTGAAGCAGGATGAGGAAACGGCGTTGACCTGCTTAGTCATGTAGAGGGTGGGGTTGAGGATGACCCCTAGGTTGCGTACGTGGTCGGTGGGTGGCGGGGCTGTTCCCAGTGATGTTGGCCACCAGGAGTCGTCCCAGGCTGAAGGGTTGGAACCAAGGATGAGGACCTCCGTCTTGTCCGAGTTCTTCTTCAGGCGGCTGGTCCTCATCCATTCGGCGACGGCCTTCATTCCTTCGTGGAGGTGGGCTTTGGCGGTGTGAGGGTCTTTGGTGAGGGAGAGGATCAGCTGGGTGTCGTCGGCGTAGGAGATGATGTTGAGGTTGTGCTGTCGGGCGACGTGGGCGAGGGGTGCCATGTAGATGTTGAACAGCGTTGGGCTGAGGGAGGAGCCTTGGGGTACGCCGCAGATGATCTTGGTGGCCTTGGATCGGAAGGGGGCGAGGCGGACGCTTTGTGTTCTGCCAGAAAGGAAGGATGTGGTTCAGCATGAAGGCGAACCCTGACTTCCTTCTCAAAGCCTTGTGTGATGTTCAATTACACGTAATCTGCCACTTCTTGCGGGGGAACCCAGTTGGATGATCGTGGGTGAATAATGTCTGTGGGTTCAAAATCCAGTACGCTCAGGGGTTTAGGGGCCGTAGGGTATCTTGCAGAGGTCAGAATTCTTTCTTTTGCTTGGCCCTGGCTCATCTTTTTTGGCACTATTGCCGGAGTGAGACGAGGGAGAGAGGGCTCCCATAGTGGGGGGCTGCTGTCACCATGTTTGCTCACCAGGGTGATAGTTCATTTTTTTAAGGCTTCTGAATGAGGCCACGTAGGGGTTTTGCCATAGCTTTGCCTGTTTTGGTAGCGTTGGCTCCTGCTGGGGGCATTGGGGAGACCCAGCCTTGCTGCCAGGTGTAACCCCGCTATTGTTGGGTAAAAGGCCCCAGGGCCCGGGCCATATTGACAGAGTGCTGGACTCTGCAATCTAATGCATCTACCAGGTCATGTTCCAGGCTGTCATCTGGTTTGTAGGAAGGTGGAATCTGACTATATGGTTGCCCCCACTTTTTTTATGGTGTTTTGCTGGTTTATGACTTAGTTGGACTGGGATCCTGCTATTCAGGGCCCCAGTCTATCTGCTTTCTCTGTAAAATGGTTTCCATGTGCCTTAGGCACATCACTGATTGGAATCTGGAGTGCCCTTATAAGTCCCTAGTATATGGTATACTATGTACCAAGGGCATAGGTACCTCAGAGGCCTACCAGGGGCTGCAGCATGTATTATGCCACCCCTGGAAGGCCATCCAAACTGACACCACAGGTCTGCTACTGCAGCCTGGGTAAGGTGGTGCATGCACTCCCTTACTGTGATATAGGTTACCTATATCACTAAATACATACACACATATAAACCTATAAGTCACTCCTATGGCAGGCCTTATCAATCCTGAAGGCAGAGTGCGTGGTTCCTATGTGAGAGGGTGCCCCTGCATGAGCAGGGCCCCTCTGCAGCGTTCGGAGACCCTTCTCTGATGCTGTTTGTAGTGCAGCCTGACCATATACTCTTAAGCGCATTATAACCTCGCGTTAAATGCTAACTTTGGAATGGCTGCACCTAAACATGTCGTGTTTGGTGTCAAACATCTTGGAATACTACCCCCCGCCAATTCTGGTGGCGGGGGTAGCATTCCACCCTTCTAGAGGGAGAGACATGTTAACTCTGGCCTGGCCGGTAACTTCTTTCTAAAGCCCTGGCATCACAAAATGGATGCTGCTGCCACAGACACGAGTCTGGCCTCCTGCTGCTGGACGAAACTCCGGCAGGGGAGGCCTGGACAATAGGTTTCCTGTCCCAGGGAGGTGTGACCACCTCCCCAGACAGGATAATGTGTATTGGGGCTGGGCGGGAGCACTTTCGGGTGCTTTGAAGTCCTGCACTGGGGGCACACTTGGTGTCCCTGTGCATACCCCAGTTCAAACCGGATCAGGGGCTTGCAGCCCCTGCTTTGGCGCGAACTTGACAAAGGGAAAGGGGTGTAGCCACCCCTCTGCCCTGACCCACCCATAGGTGGGGCCACTGAGTAGTCCAACCCCTAAACTTGGTATAAGTATAGGAACCCAGTCCTTAGGACTTTAGATTATCCCTGGACGAAACTCTGAAACAGAATCCTGGACCTTCGACGCTCTACTCAAGACTAGAGGACAGAAGAATCTCCCTTGGGGTCAAGGAGTGACTCCCCTGCTTGGCAGGCACCAAAGAAGCAATTGTCCGGTCTGCATCGCCTAAGCTCCCGTCGGACGCCGAAGTCTTTGCATCACCAGAGGTGGATTTCCAGACTTCGCCGAGACTGCCCTGAGTCCCCAGCAAAGCTGAGGCCCGTAGCTGTCGTGGGTAACGTGGAACCGTGACCCCAGGACACCGCACACATTTGCTAGTGCATCCTCTTCTGGGTCTCCCACGAAGTCGTGCTTTGGGCTCCGAGTAGCCCTAGCCTCCAGCACCAACTGCACCGAAGATCACTGGCCTCCACTCCACGAGTGTCCTGTGAGCCAGATCCACGTGCGACGTCTTGAGGCTCCTTTGCGGTCGCTAGCCCGTTGGCTAGTAGCCCTTCACGAAGGCCAATTCTTTTCTTCTTGGGCACCCTGTTGCTCCAGGTCTGCCCTCACTTACCCTCACTGGGTGAGTTCCTCAGACCTTGCTGGTCTGCACCATCGGCGATCTTCATCTTCATTGAGACTTGCCGTTGCCAAGGCTTGTTGGGTCCAATCCGGTCGCCGACACCTCAGCACTCGACAGACATCATGTACCAGCCCGAATCCTGCTCCTGGTCGCCGACAACGCCTCCTGGACCTCGTGGCTGAAGAGTCAAGACGACCGTCAACGCACCTGAAGCACTCGACATCGGTGGGCATCTGTCCATCGCCTTCCTGGTCACTGGCTAGTGACCCAGACTCTGTCCCCTCTGCTTTCAGGTTCTTCAGATCTCCGATCCACTCTTGGATCCACCCGGACACTTTCCACTTGGTCGCCAGCAGCACTTTGCAGCAGATCGCCATTCAAATCGACGACGAAACCCGACCCCGAAAGGCACCTATGCACCCGGCTTCCCTGGGTGAGGTAACACGAGTACTCCGGTGCTCCCGTGGGTAGAGACTCTAGAACGACCTAGTTCTCAAAGGGTTTGCTCCAAGTCCTCCTTTAAGTGTAACCTTTTCTTTAATTTCCTGATTGCGACTTTCTCCATAGAAGTTAACGGCGTAACGCGTCCCCCGTGGGTCCCCTGTGTCACTACCTTGGGTGGTTCCTTGTGGTCCAAGCACTTCTAGAGGCTCTAGGCCTAGTGTCTAGTTCAGTCGTGGTTCTTATACCACTTTATTGGTATATGGTTTGGTACGCCCCTAGGGCCCAAACGTGTATTTGTGCTATTACTGTGTTTAAATAACTTATAACTTGTGTACTTCGAACTCTAGCCTCATAAAGAGACTAGAGGGGTGTGTTTAGCAATAAATACATATATTTTGAATATATACCTGGTGTGGTGCTCTTTCATTTGGTCACTCAAGAGATTATAGACTGGTAAAACAAGCTGCTTTACATTCCTTCAAGACTTAGCCTGAAGGCTGCTCTCCATAGCTACCACTAGGATAGCTTTCAATAAGGTTGTCTTTAAACTATCTCCAATAAGGGGTTGTTTGGACTGGTGCAAGGTGCCCACTATAATTAGTGGACAGCATATGCCAGGCCAACTTCTCACATTGGTGTGCAGCGTGTGGGATTCCAGCTTGCTATTGTTTTACCAGATAATCTCAATTGAATTGATCAACTGAAAACCACTAAAGGTACCTAAGGTACATATAATTTAAGCTTAGAATACAGTAAGTTCTACTGAACTTAGAGTTGTGTGTTAAGGGACAGCACACCCTTTCTACAACTCAAGAGAGTTTAGTAGGCCACACTAGAGTAGGTAGTGCATACACCACACCACACTAGTAATGTCTTTAAAGGAAGGACCTAAAGAATCCTTGCCAGAAGCCACTGGGCTTCTTCCTCCAAGTATGATACACTCCCATTCTTGGAATTGAGAGCATTATGCAATCTGAGGAAATTGAAGACAGGCCAAAGTCCCACCACCCAACATCTTAGAGAGATGCTGGTGGCTTATGATCTCAGCAGGTCATGAGAGAAGAAAGAGGCTGATTCAATATGAGGAAGCTCAGCTTGAACTCAGAAAACAGCAACTGGCTATAGACAGGGAGTCCCTAGATCTCTACAAAGAGAGAAAAAGTTGGGACTAGAGTCCCATGGTGGCAGCAATATCCCTAAAGATAGGGAAAGGTCTTATGACCATAGAAACCTAAACAAAATTGTCCCTCCCTACCAGAGTGGGGATGACATCCACAAATGGATAACTGCACTGGAGAGGGCCTGTAAAGTTCAGAAGGTCCCCCAGAAGCAGTGGGCAGCAATCTTGTGGCTCTCCTTTGCAGACAAAGGTAGAGACAAGCTCCTCACTGTAAGAGAAGAGGATGCTGACAATTATACAGTCTTGAAGAGTGCTCTGATAGATGGGTTTGGCCTAACCACTGAACAGTATAGGTTGAAGTTCAGAGACACCCAAAAAGCTCAGACTCAAGACTGGGTTGATTTTGTAGATTGTGCTACTAAGGCTCTGGAAGGTTGGATACATGGCAACAAAGTGCATGACTTTTTAGGATTGTACAATTTGATTATGAGGAGCAGATCCTTAATAATTGTCAAAACCAGCTTTTGCACCAGTATCTGGTGGACTCTGATCTGACCTCTCCCCAAGAATTGGGAAAGAAGGCAGACAAATGGGTCAGAACCAGAGTAAAAACTAAAAATCAGGGTGGTGACCAGAAGAAAGATTCTACTAAGTCCCAAGAGAAAGGTGGGGATAAATCCAAGGATAAGTCCACTACAGGGCCCCAAAATTCCTCTTCTGGGGGTGGGTCCCAAACTCCTTCCTCTCCTGAAAAGAAACCATATTGCCATGTATGTAAAAAGCCTGGGCACTGGAAATCTGATCCCAGTTGCCCCAGGATTGGCAATAAAGAAAATGTTTCTCCAACAACTACTACCACCCCTCCTGGTACTACCAGTAGTAATCCTCCAGTTGGGAGTGGTGCACCCAAAAGTTAGGTGCTTTTGCAACAGGAACAGAGGTGGGCCCTGGTTTAGACAGAGACCCCTCAACAGACTCCTCTGACTCTGATGGTGGTGTAGGATTTGCCACCTTTACCATGGGTCCCACAGCAATGGGCAGGTACAGACAGGAGCCAATGATTAATGGTCAGAAAGCTGTGGCATTTAGGGACACAGGGGCTAGTGTCACCAAGGTGGCAGGGAAATTAGTCCCCCCTCACCAGCTTTTACCTGAGTTTAAATACCAGGTGACCAACATTGATGGTGTCAGAACAGAGTACCCCATGGCCATAGTCAATCTCAGCTGGGAGGGGGTCACAGGCCCAAAGAGAGTGGCAGTGTCCCCCACCTTACCTGTAGATTGCCTGATGGGCAATGATCTGGAGATTTCAGCCTGGGCTGAAGTTGAACACCAAACCCACCTTAGGATGTTGGGCGTCCCTGTAAAGGTTAGTGGGGCTGTGATGGCCACAGCCCCAGCCCAAGAATTTGGAGAGATGGAGCCTGAAAGAATGGCCCACTCTCCCCCAAAAGAGAGCACAAGGGTTGAAGAAAAGTCTTCTTCCCCCAGACAGTAGGTAAGGGTCAGCCTCCTCAGGGAACTGACCCTACCCCTAGTGAAGGAACTGCCACAGAGGTAGTCAGGCCTGGCCTGGCCACCCCCCTGATGGCAGAGGACCCTTCCAAGGTGATACCCAGTCTGGAGCAGGTAACCTGCCCCTCTCTACCCTGCCTCAGTCAGCCCAGGGCTACAGAGGTCAGGGAGGTCAGTGGACCCCCCGGGCCCCCTGTCCAGAGGAACCCCCCATCAGCAGATTAGGGGCACCCAGGCTAGTAGCCCTAGCCAGGTGAAAACTCCTCTACACACTGAGGGATCCCCCATACCTTTATGTAGGGACCTCCCCCAGAAGGACTCTGGTAGGCAAGGGCAAACCTGGGACCAGAAGGTTCCAAACCTGCCATATCCCTCCAGTAGTCCATCCAAAGGGACCCAACCCCCAGCTGTAGGCAGCCAAAGGTTGACCCTTAGAGCAAAGTGCAACTCAGTCATGGAAAGACAGGCATACATGGTGACCAGTGATCTGAGGAAGCTGAGACCAACATTCCTAGGGCCTCCCTTCCCTACTCTGACACCTCACCAGCCTTGTACTTTACCTAAGCACACCACAGGTAGTGATTCCCCATGGTGGAGACCCTCTCATACCCTTAGGGTGAGGGATTGCTTAGTGGACCATAAGACAGGGTGCAACCATGCTAGTGCAGGTGCTTCCTTATATGGCCACTTAGTCAATGAAGGGTCAACTGGCCAAGGTTAGCCTTATCTCCTTTCGTTTGGGGGGGGTTATGTAGGAAGGTGGAATCTGACTATATGGTTGCCCCCACTTTTTTTTATGGTGTTTTGCTGGTTTATGACTTAGTTGGACTGGGATCCTGCTATTCAGGGCCCCAGTCTATCTGCTTTCTCTGTAAAATGGTTTCCATGTGCCTTAGGCACATCACTGATTGGAATCTGGAGTGCCCTTATAAGTCCCTAGTATATGGTATACTATGTACCAAGGGCATAGGTACCTCAGAGGCCTACCAGGGGCTGCAGCATGTATTATGCCACCCCTGGAAGGCCATCCAAACTGACACCACAGGTCTGCTACTGCAGCCTGGGTAAGGTGGTGCATGCACCCCTTACTGTGATATAGGTTACCTATATCACTAAATACATACACACTTATAAACCTATAAGTCACTCCTATGGCAGGCCTTATCAATCCTGAAGGCAGAGTGCGTGGTTCCTATGTGAGAGGGTGCCCCTGCATGAGCAGGGCCCCTCTGCAGCGTTCGGAGACCCTTCTCTGATGCTGTTTGTAGTGCAGCCTGACCATATACTCTTAAGCGCATTATAACCTCGCGTTAAATGCTAACTTTGGAATGGCTGCACCTAAACATGTCGTGTTTGGTGTCAAACATCTTGGAATACTACCCCCCGCCAATTCTGGCGGCGGGGATAGCATTCCACCCTTCTAGAGGGAGAGACATGTTAACTCTGGCCTGGCCGGTAACTTCTTTCTAAAGCCCTGGCATCACAAAATGGATGCTGCTGCCACAGACACGAGTCTGGCCTCCTGCTGCTGGACGAAACTCCGGCAGGGGAGGCCTGGACAATAGGTTTCCTGTCCCAGGGAGGTGTGACCACCTCCCCAGACAGGATAATGTGTATTGGGGATGCCCGGGAGCACTTTCGGGTGCTTTGAAGTCCTGCACTGGGGGCACACTTGGTGTCCCTGTGCATATCCCAGTTCAAACCGGATATGGGGCTTGCAGCCCCTGCTTTGGCGCGAACTGGACAAAGGGAAAGGGGTGTAGCCACCCCTCTGCCCTGACCCACTCATAGGTGGGGCCACAGAGTAGTCCAACCCCTAAACTTGGTATAAGTATAGGAACCCAGTCCTTAGGACTTTAGATTATCCCTGGACGAAACTCTGAAACAGAATCCTGGACCTTCGACGCTCTACTCAAGACTAGAGGACAGAAGAATCTCCCTTGGGGTCAAGGAGTGACTCCCCTGCTTGGCAGGCACCAAAGAAGCAATTGTCCGGTCTGCATCGCCTAAGCTCCCGTCGGACGCTGAAGTCTTTGCATCACCAGAGGTGGATTTCCAGACTTTGCCGAGGCTGCCCCGAGTCCCCAGCAAAGCTGAGGCCCGTAGCTGTCGTGGGTAACGTGGAACCGTGACCCCTGGACACCGCACGCATTTGCTAGTGCATCCTCTTCTGTGTCTCCCACGAAGTCATGCTTTGGGCTTCGAGTAGCCCTAGCCTCCAGGACCAACTGCACCAAAGATCACTGGCCTCCACTCCATGAGTGTCCTGTGAGCCAGATCCACGTGCAACGTCTTGAGGCTCCTTCGCGGTCGCTAGCCCGTTGGCTAGTAGCCCTTCACGAAGGCCAATCCTTTTCTTCTTGGGCACTCTGGTTGCTCCAGGCCTGCCCTCACTTACCCTCACTGGGTGAGTTCCTCAGACCTTGCTGGTCTGCACCATCGACGATCTTCATCTTCATCAAGACTTGCCGTTGCCAAGGCTTGTTGGGTCTAATCCGGTCGCCGATGCCTCAGCACTCGACAGACTTTGTGTACCAGCCTGAATCCTGCTCCTGGTTGCCAACAACGCCTCCTGGACCTCGTGGCTGAAGAGTCAAGACAACCGTCAACGCACCTGAAGCACTCGACATCGGTGGGCATCTGTCCATCGCCTTCCTGGTCACTGGCTAGTGACCCAGACTCTGTCCCCTCTGCTTTCAGGTTCTTCAGATCTCCGATCCACTCTTGGATCCACCCGGACACTTTCCACTTGGTCGCCAGCAGCACTTTGCAGCAGATCGCCATTCAAATCGACGACGAAACCCGACCCCGAAAGGCACCTATGCACCTGGCTTCCCTGGGTGAGGTAACACGAGTACTCCGGTGCTCCCGTGGGTAGAGACTCTAGAACGACCTAGTTCTCAAAGGGTTTGCTCCAAGTCCTCCTTTAAGTGTCCCTTTTCTTTAATTTCCTGATCGCGACTTTCTCCATAGAAGTTAACGGCGTATCGCGGTTGTGTATTTACACTGCACGCGTCCCCCGTGGGTCCCGTGTGTCACTACCTTGGGTGGTTCCTTGTGGGCCAAGCACTTCTAGAGGCTCTAGGCCTAGTGTCTAGTTCAGTCGTGGTTCTTATACCACTTTATTGGTATATGGTTTGGTACGCCCCTAGGGCCCAAACGTGTATTTGTGCTATTACTGTGTTTAAATAACTTATAACTTGTGTACTTCGAACTCTAGCCTCATAAAGAGACTAGAGGGGTGTGTTTAGCAATAAATACATATATTTTGAATATATACCTGGTGTGGTGCTCTTTCATTTGATCACTCAAGAGATTATAGACTGGTAAAACAAGCTGCTTTACATTCCTTCAAGACTTAGCCTGAAGGCTGCTCTCCATAGCTACCACAAGGATAGCTTTCAATAAGGTTGTCTTTAACCTATCTCCAATAAGGGGTTGTTTGGACTGGTGCAAGGTGCCCACTATAATTAGTGGACAGCATATGCCAGGCCAACTTCTCACATGGTTCTTCTTGATAAGCCTCCATGTCGGCCTCATAAGGGTCGTATTGAGCCATCTTGCCCCGAATATTAGGTTAATACCACTTCCATGAGGGTTTCAGGAGTGGGAAAGTGTTTTTAAAGTGTTAAGGCCCCAGTCAGGTGAGGTATAAGCCCAAGGAATCAAGCGTGGATAGAGCCGCTTGACCAACAAAACACTCTAGGCAGAGCCTAATGAATTTATACAACCCTGACCAGTCTTCGCTTATCAAGGCATCGATGGGGAGCTGCT
The DNA here is from genome assembly GCA_963921515.1 of Calotriton arnoldi. NCBI lineage: Eukaryota > Metazoa > Chordata > Amphibia > Caudata > Salamandridae > Calotriton > Calotriton arnoldi. The sequence continues at coordinate 519,654 of CAWUFW010010159.1, forward strand.
GTGTGAAGCGGGGGATCACCGCTATCCCACCATCTTGTAACCAGCGTAGTTAATCTGCCAAAGATTGAGGGATGTTAGCGCATGTGCGCAAAGCTCTTCAAACCCTCAAAATAAAATTGGAGCCCACCCATTGCTTACCTTTCGTGGGCTTCATTGTCACTCTAATTGCTGACTTCTAATTGGGCAGAGCGAGTCAGCATCACTTCCTCTTCTTTCAACTGGAGCACGGACCAAGTACTGATTGCTTCATATGGATTAGGGTCCTTCCGCTGCAGACACTGTGATTGAGGTACTTTAAAAATTATTTTCTTGCTTCTTCCCCTTCCAATTCCCTTGTCCGTATTGGCTCTTCCCCCTTCCACCTTCCTTGTCCATGATGCTTCTTCCCCTCCCAACCCCCTCACCTCTGTTGCTTTTCCCCCTCCCACCTCCTGCCCGTGTTGCTCCTTCCCCTCCCACACCCTTCCGTGTTAATTATTTCCCCGTCCCCACTTCCGTGTTGCTTCTTCCCCCTTCTGTGTTTCTTATTCAATCGCCTGGGTTTCTTCTTTACAATCTCTGTTTCTTATTCACCTCTCACCCACTCCTGTCCTTGTTTCGTATTCTTCCCCTCACCACCAACTGATATAAAGAAAAAAAGTGCTTTGACGCGGCCCGTGCTTCATCGTGCTTTTTTTAAGTGTCCCATTAACTACAACGTGCCCTCCTGTCATCCACTGTCCCCCACCCTTCCATTGTCAATACCCACCCAATAGGCAAAGCCAATAGCTCGCTCATAAGCAAGACCTATTTGCTTTACCAAAGTGTTGTTTCATCCCTAGTCCAGAGTCTCCCAAACTGTGAGTCACAATGAGCCTGTTTTTGTGAGGGGGTCACAAAAGTCCAAAAATGATATGTTACTTTTAATTCTGTATTTATCTTGTCACATTTGGTGAGCTATAAAGACAGAGGTCAAATGTAAGGCTGTGTGTTCCAACAAATTGCTGCTTATCTTTTTTAACATGGGGATTAGTGTTTAGAAACTCCTCTCACTTTGCAGTCAGAGAAAGAACAGTAACATGAGTTATGTAACAACCTTTGTGAGGGTACAGGGAAAGTGAAAGGAAAGGCTGTAGTACGTCATTTGTTGTAAAATAACAAAAAGTAAATACTTGTAAATTAACTGTACACATTCAGCAGTTAGCAAACTCCAGACCATCCAGAACACCACAGCCAGACTCGTCCTCGGCATCCCACGACAAGACCACATCACCCAACACTTGTGAGACCTCCATTGGTTCCCCGTCAAAAATAGAGTGGCCTTCAAGCTGCTCACTCACACCTACAAATACCTCCACAACACCGGACCCCAATTCCTCAACGAAAGAATCTCCTTCTACGCACCCAAGAGAATCCTCCGCTCCGCCGACCTTGCCCTGGCCGAAATCCTACTCTGTATGGTTGTATCAGTAAATCCGCATGACTGAGCAGCTCTAGTGGCATTTCAATGGAAAATGAGCGACCTGTACGGGGTTTGTCGGGTCATGGTTGTGGTCTGGAAAGCCCTGCTCTAGGCGGTGTGAGCTGGTCCTATAGCAGAGAGAGGGGGCTGTGGTTACCATGGATACCTCCTCTGGGCCCAGTTAATTACATTTTATATACATTGTTTCTGACACAGGATCAAAGTGTCTCTGCGGAGACAGACAGACGGACAGAGAGCTGTACACATACAGCTCTCAAGAGCATGTGTTCTGTGCTCGGCTCAGTCCTCCAATCCAGGGACGGACTGGCCTTTAGGGCAATCTAGCTGAGCCAGAAGGGCCGGTTGGACAACTCAGCGTGGGCCAGGTTTTGGCTGTTTGTGGGCCTCTTTTACAGACCGCTGGGACGTTGTTTTACTGTTGATTTCCCTTCTATTACAGCATCGCCTACAGCAAGCACAATGCATGCAGTCTCATACCTTGTACGACAACTATACAATTTGTCTTTGCAAGCTTAAAACTTCTCTGATTTGCAAATGTGGGCCACGTTTTTCTCTAATGTGCTAATGGGGCCATTTTTATTTTGGTGCCCGGGCCTATAGTCTATTCCAGTTCAACCCTGCTCCAGTGAGACTGGCAGAGCAGAAGCAGGCATGCCGGTGCATCCAGGCTGCCGCTGGGATTTTTGGCCACCAGCACAGCGGCCCCAGGGAGATGTTTCAATGCCTAAACCAGGTAATCCATGAGAGAGATGCTGTCCAGTTTCACTTCATCATCCGTATGAATATATACTTTTACCAGATATGTTTCTGTAGTTCATTTCCATTCAATGTGTGTAGGAGGCTGGCTCTCTATATATTGCACTAAAACGAAGTACCCTGTGCAGAGAGTCCATTGAGACCCAGATTGGCAAAAGTAGATAATACTAACGCTCTATTTGTGGTAGAATGGGCGAGCAGTTAGGCTTATCAGAGGGTAGTGCTAAGCTTTTGTGCTCAGAGGCAATAAATGAGACACACGCTCAAAGAAAGTACTTATTTTGTTATGAATTTTCAAAGTTCGGAAAATAACTCAGTTATGTGCAATCACGCACAGCGTATCACTGTGGGAGAAAAAACATAAATGTATACAAAATCGTGTAGGCGGTTCTCGGGGTCCTCCTTCTGGTTTTAGGGTAGTAGCAAGCCCAGGTCAAATGTTCCACCATCAGATCATCAGGAGCTTCCTGGATTCGGCCGGGAGCAGGGTGCTGGAGTCGTTGGGTGCAGGTGCTACAGAGGAAGGGGGAGCACCTCAAAACAGGCTGCACAAGAGGACTTACAGGTAAGTCCGAGCGATCCCAAACTAGGGGTCAGCTTCACAAGGGCCTCAGAAGCACAGCCGGTTCATCAATTCCCTCGCTGGACAGGCTGGGGGCAGAGCAGGTTGGTCAGTCGGCCTCTGTGCATCAAGGCGGTCTCCGTGGTCAGGGGCAGGCAGGTTGCTGGGATGATTTCAGGACAGCTGGGTCACTCATGGAGTAGGTCTCAGGGGTCTTGACATCCCTCGATGGGTGCTTGCTTCCTGGGCAGTTGGAGTGCAGATTGGACTCTTCGTCTCGGTGAAGATTGCGGGGGGTCCATTACCCCGGGTATTGCTACAGCCCAGCTCCGGTAGGTCCTGGTGTCTTCACGCTTGGTGAGGAGACAGATCTGACACTCCGGTGGTGGTGTACCTCTTTTGGTTTGCTTGCTGCATCGGCGTTACCTGGGAGCGGCAAGTGAGTGAGCCGGACTCTGAGGGTTCTGGTGATTAGTGAAGGGCTGGAGGTCCTCTGGGGTTCTTAAACGCCTCAGAGCAGCAGGGCGAGACAACACACCACAATGGTCAAGTCCTTGAAGCAGCAGGCAGTGTTTTGCTCCAAAATTCTGCAGCAGGTACTCCATTCTTGGGTTCAGCAGCTCTTCTTTGTCCAGTTCTTCTTTAGATCCGTCGAATCTGAAGATCTGGGTCAAGGGATGCCACCTAAATACTAAATTTAGGGACGTTAAAGGAAGTGACAGGTGATAGCCAACGGGCTGCCTACCTTTAGGGTGTCTACACCCTCTATGTGACCACTTCCTGTGGGAAGGGATACAACCATGACACTGATAGGCTAATTCTCTCCAACCCAAGATGGAGGAATTGGAAAAGTTGGGTCCACATCATCTGCCCCACCTTAGGGGTGGTGCTGGCTGACAGTGGGCACACCTCCTAATCTTACTAATTTTCCAACATGTCCTCCAACCAAATGTGGGGTGTGGGGGGAGTTGGCATTCTCCACTAACTGGAGAGGCCTGGGTCATATTTCAAAGGCGGCATGTCTTTTGAAGCTTCCCACCCTGGGTGGCAGATCCTGCTTGGACGAGGTGTGAACACCTGAAAACCTCCGCCCAGAGCAGGCTTAGTTCCTGGCCTCTGAGAGCAAATGCTCTCACCCTAGGAGGCCAGAAACATGTCTAGTGGTGGCAGGCTGGCTGAGACTAGTCAGTAACCCCACTAGTATTGGTAGGTTTTCAAGGGACCCCTCTAATGTGTCCTCTGTGTGCATTAATTAATAAATCCAACACTGGCTTCAGTGAGGATATATTAAGACAAGATGTTTGGTACCAAATATCCCTGGGTACAGTAAAGCCATCATGGAACTGGGGAACTCGTACTGACAAGTATCCAGCAAAGGTCTCTTTACAGCTTCCCTGTTCACTTACAATTTCCAAGAATGGACTTGGAGATTGTAGAGTCATATCCACTCAGGCAGATATGTCCACACATGGGATAACGTGCACCCTGCCTTAGGGTTGAAAGGCCTGCAGTAGGGGTGATTACCTATATGTCATGCAGTGTTTGGCAGCATGGCTCACAGGGATGTGTGCCATGTCGACTCCTCAGTTTTCTCTGCACCAAGGTACGCAGTCTGCACTGGCAGTGTGCATGATCTTGGTGAGGGGTCCCTGGGGTGGCACAGTTTGTGCTGCAGCCCCAGTGGACCCTCTTCAGTATCCATACCCTTGGTACCAGGGGCACCATTTACTAGGGACTTGCAAGGGGGCTGAAGTTGTGCCAATTGTGGAACAAAGGTACAGTTTAGGGAAAGAGATCTGGCTCTGGGGAGCTGGTTAGCAGGGACCCAGTGCATTTTCAGTTGAAATCACATCATGTTCCAGGCAAAAAGTGGGGGCTAACCATGTCAAAAGAGGCCCTTTCCTACAATGTGTGAATTTTGTAGACTTTTAAGGTCCTATTTAAGTAAAAGTCACACAGTGCAGCGCAACAAGCAACCTTTCTGCGCTGCATGACAGGGAAAGGGCAGGAATGTGCTGTATTTAAGGCAATACGGTGCATTCCTGCCTTTCCCCTGCGCTGGCGCAGTTTTTGCGATCTAGTGCCAAAGGTTTCAAGGATGTCTGTGTTGTTGGCACAATTGTTTTTGTGCAGGGAGGGACAAGTTCCTGCACAAAAACAATACTGAGAGGCATTTTCCTCTATGTGTGCTGCAGAACGCAGCACGCATAGAAATAGGAAGTAACGAGGAGAAATGAAGACATTTCTCCTAGTAGCGCCTCTCCCGGGAAGGTGTATTTTTCGGCGCACTTCCAGGTTTACCAGTTCTGGTAAATGTGGGAATGTGTCAAAAACCATGGGAGTTGCGTGGGATCAGCCACTCAACGCCCGTGGAACGCCTTCCCAGGGCAGAGTAAGGTAACGCAGCGATTTGTGCAGCATTGCATTACTCCAGTTTTTGGAGACCCCCAAGGCCACACTAGTGGCCTTGCATGGCTTCATAAATCTTACGTACGGGTTGCGGTGCTCTTGCATCAATTCACTTTGGGTGTTGCAAGAGAGACGCAAACCAGCTTGTATATAGGCCCCTTACTTAGTGTGTGACCCTTGTAGACTTTAAGTGCACAGACGGTGAACTGAGTTGCCTGTAAATGTCGTGGTGAGCATTACGGAGCCCGAATGAAAGCTCTGGGGTGAGGAACAAGGCAGCGAGGGCTTCTCACAGTGCCTGTTGGTGGCTCAGACCACATGTTCATACAATTATTGGCCTCTCTACAGAGCACACAGAAAGAGAGTAAACCCTTCCCTTTCGGTAACCCACGTCAGTGATACTCCTGTGTAGTGCGAACAGAGCTGACTCTAGTTCAGGGTATGGTGAGTGTGTAGGAATGATGGTGCACAACTGATTGCTCTGGGGTTCTGGCTGAAGTCCGTGAAAGTTTCTCACAGTGCCTCAGGGTCATTTCAACTGCACACTCAACCAATGTGTGCCCTCCCACAGAGCGTGCAGACCGACTGTCACACATGTCACAATTGTAATTACCATTCTGTGTGAAGGAGGTATACAGCTGTTGAAAGCCAGAGCGTGTGTGTGCGTGTGTGTGCGTGCGTGTGCATGCGTGTGTGCGTGTTTGATCATGGCAAAGGGGGTACCACAAAGAAGTAATGCAGAAAGACGGAGTGAAAAGAGAGTGGTGAAGAGAGAAGAGATGGCATGAGAAAAATCCTAACTTTAAGACTTTCGGTATTCACAGACGGCATTTAGGAGTCCTAAAGTTAGGAGTCCTAACTTTACTACTCCTAAACTGAGAAAAATCCTAACTTTAAGACTTTCGGTATTCACAGAAGGCATTTAGGAGTCCTAAAGTTAGGAGTCCTAACTTTACTACTCCTAAACTGAGAAAAATCCTAACTTTAAGACTTTCGGGATTCACAGACGGCATTTAGGAGTCCTAAAGTTAGGACTCCTAACTTTACTACTCCTAAACTGAGAAAACTCCTAACTTTAAGACTTTCGGGATTCACAGAAGGCATTTAGGAGTCCTAAAGTTAGGACTCCTAACTTTACTACTCCTAAACTGAGAAAACTCCTAACTTTAAGACTTTCGGTATTCACAGAAGGCATTTAGGAGTCCTAAAGTTAGGAGTCCTAACTTTACTACTCCTAAACTGAGAAAAATCCTAACTTTAAGACTTTCGGTATTCACAGACGGCATTTAGGAGTCCTAAAGTTAGGAGTCCTAACTTACTACTCCTAAACTGAGAAAAATCCTAACTTTAAGACTTTCGGGATTCACAGAAGGCATTTAGGAGTCCTAAAGTTAGGACTCCTAACTTTACTACTCTAAACTGAGAAAAATCCTAACTTTAAGACTTTCGGGATTCACAGAAGGCATTTAGGAGTCCTAAAGTTAGGACTCCTAACTTTACTACTCCTAAACTGAGAAAAATCCTAACTTTAAGACTTTCGGTATTCACAGACGGCATTTAGGAGTCCTAAAGTTAGGAGTCCTAACTTTACTACTCCTAAACTGAGAAAAATCCTAACTTTAAGACTTTCGGTATTCACAGACGGCATTTAGGAGTCCTAAAGTTAGGAGTCCTAACTTTACTTCTCCTAAACTGAGAAAAATCCTAACTTTAAGACTTTCGGGATTCACAGACGGCATTTAGGAGTCCTAAAGTTAGGAGTCCTAACTTTACTACTCCTAAACTGAGAAAAATCCTAACTTTAAGACTTTCGGGATTCACAGAAGGCATTTAGGAGTCCTAAAGTTAGGAGTCCTAACTTTACTACTCCTAAACTGAGAAAAATCCTAACTTTAAGACTTTCGGTATTCACAGACGGCATTTAGGAGTCCTAAAGTTAGGAGTCCTAACTTTACTACTCCTAAACTGAGAAAAATCCTAACTTTAAGACTTTCGGTATTCACAGAAGGCATTTAGGAGTCCTAAAGTTAGGAGTCCTAACTTTACTACTCCTAAACTGAGAAAAATCCTAACTTTAAGACTTTCGGTATTCACAGACGGCATTTAGGAGTCCTAAAGTTAGGAGTCCTAACTTTACTACTCCTAAACTGAGAAAAATCCTAACTTTAAGGCTTTCGGTATTCACAGAAGGCATTTAGGAGTCCTAAAGTTAGGACTCCTAACTTTACTACTCCTAAACTGAGAAAAATCCTAACTTTAAGGCTTTCAGTATTCACAGAAGGCATTTAGGAGTCCTAAAGTTAGGAGTCCTAACTTTACTACTCCTAAACTGAGAAAAATCCTAACTTTAAGGCTTTCGGTATTCACAGAAGGCATTTAGGAGTCCTAAAGTTAGGAGTCCTAACTTTACTACTCCTAAACTGAGAAAAATCCTAACTTTAAGACTTTCGGTATTCACAGACGGCATTTAGGAGTCCTAAAGTTAGGAGTCCTAACTTTACTACTCTAAACTGAGAAAAATCCTAACTTTAAGACTTTCGGGATTCACAGAAGGCATTTAGGAGTCCTAAAGTTAGGAGTCCTAACTTTACTACTCCTAAACTGAGAAAAATCCTAACTTTAAGACTTTCGGTATTCACAGACGGCATTTAGGAGTCCTAAAGTTAGGAGTCCTAACTTTACTACTCCTAAACTGAGAAAAATCCTAACTTTAAGACTTTCGGTATTCACAGACGGCATTTAGGAGTCCTAAAGTTAGGAGTCCTAACTTTACTACTCCTAAACTGAGAAAAATCCTAACTTTAAGACTTTCGGTATTCACAGAAGGCATTTAGGAGTCCTAAAGTTAGGAGTCCTAACTTTACTACTCCTAAACTGAGAAAAATCCTAACTTTAAGACTTTCGGGATTCACAGAAGGCATTTAGGAGTCCTAAAGTTAGGAGTCCTAACTTTACTACTCCTAAACTGAGAAAAATCCTAACTTTAAGACTTTCGGGATTCACAGAAGGCATTTAGGAGTCCTAAAGTTAGGAGTCCTAACTTTACTACTCCTAAACTGAGAAAAATCCTAACTTTAAGACTTTCGGTATTCACAGACGGCATTTAGGAGTCCTAAAGTTAGGAGTCCTAACTTTACTACTCCTAAACTGAGAAAAATCCTAACTTTAAGACTTTCGGGATTCACAGAAGGCATTTAGGAGTCCTAAAGTTAGGAGTCCTAACTTACTACTCCTAAACTGAGAAAAATCCTAACTTTAAGACTTTCGGTATTCACAGACGGCATTTAGGAGTCCTAAAGTTAGGAGTCCTAACTTTACTACTCCTAAACTGAGTAAAATCCTAACTTTAAGACTTTCGGTATTCACAGAAGGCATTTAGGAGTCCTAAAGTTAGAAGTCCTAACTTTAGGACTCCTAAACTGAGAAAAATCCTAACTTTAAGACTTTCGGTATTCACAGAAGGCATTTAGGAGTCCTAAAGTTAGGAGTCCTAACTTTACTACTCCTAAACTGAGAAAAATCCTAACTTTAAGACTTTCGGTATTCACAGAAGGCATTTAGGAGTCCTAAAGTTAGGAGTCCTAACTTTACTACTCCTAAACTGAGAAAAATCCTAACTTTAAGACTTTCGGGATTCACAGACGGCATTTAGGAGTCCTAAAGTTAGGAGTCCTAACTTTACTACTCCTAAACTGAGAAAAATTCTAACTTTAAGACTTTCGGGATTCACAGAAGGCTTTACTACTCCTAAACTGAGAAAAATCCTAACTTTAAGACTTTCGGTATTCACAGAAGGCATTTAGGAGTCCTAAAGTTAGGACTCCTAACTTTACTACTCCTAAACTGAGAAAAATCCTAACTTTAAGACTTTCGGTATTCACAGAAGGCATTTAGGAGTCCTAAAGTTAGGAGTCCTAACTTACTACTCCTAAACTGAGAAAAATCCTAACTTTAAGACTTTCGGTATTCACAGACGGCATTTAGGAGTCCTAAACTTAGGAGTCCTAACTTTACTACTCCTAAACTGAGAAAAATCCTAACTTTAAGACTTTCGGGATTCACAGAAGGCATTTAGGAGTCCTAAAGTTAGGAGTCCTAACTTTACTACTCCTAAACTGAGAAAAATCCTAACTTTAAGACTTTCGGTATTCACAGACGGCATTTAGGAGTCCTAAAGTTAGGAGTCCTAACTTTACTACTCCTAAACTGAGAAAAATCCTAACTTTAAGACTTTCGGTATTCACAGAAGGCATTTAGGAGTCCTAAAGTTAGGAGTCCTAACTTTACTACTCCTAAACTGAGAAAAATCCTAACTTTAAGACTTTCGGTATTCACAGACGGCATTTAGGAGTCCTAAAGTTAGGAGTCCTAACTTACTACTCCTAAACTGAGAAAAATCCTAACTTTAAGACTTTCGGGATTCACAGAAGGCATTTAGGAGTCCTAAAGTTAGGAGTCCTAACTTTACTAGTCCTAAACTGAGAAAAATCCTAACTTTAAGACTTTCGGTATTCACAGACGGCATTTAGGAGTCCTAAAGTTAGGACTCCTAACTTTACTACTCCTAAACTGAGAAAAATCCTAACTTTAAGACTTTCGGTATTCACAGACGGCATTTAGGAGTCCTAAAGTTAGGAGTCCTAACTTTACTACTCCTAAACTGAGAAAAATCCTAACTTTAAGACTTTCGGTATTCACAGACGGCATTTAGGAGTCCTAAAGTTAGGCGTCCTAACTTTACTACTCCTAAACTGAGAAAAATCCTAACTTTAAGACTTTCGGGATTCACAGACGGCATTTAGGAGTCCTAAAGTTAGGAGTCCTAACTTTACTACTCCTAAACTGAGAAAAATCCTAACTTTAAGACTTTCGGGATTCACAGAAGGCATTTAGGAGTCCTAAAGTTAGGAGTCCTAACTTTACTACTCCTAAACTGAGAAAAATCCTAACTTTAAGACTTTCGGTATTCACAGACGGCATTTAGGAGTCCTAAAGTTAGGAGTCCTAACTTTACTACTCCTAAACTGAGAAAAATCCTAACTTTAAGACTTTCGGTATTCACAGAAGGCATTTAGGAGTCCTAAAGTTAGGAGTCCTAACTTTACTACTCCTAAACTGAGAAAAATCCTAACTTTAAGACTTTCGGGATTCACAGACGGCATTTAGGAGTCCTAAAGTTAGGAGTCCTAACTTTACTACTCCTAAACTGAGAAAAATCCTAACTTTAAGACTTTCGGGATTCACAGAAGGCATTTAGGAGTCCTAAAGTTAGGAGTCCTAACTTTACTACTCCTAAACTGAGAAAAATCCTAACTTTAAGACTTTCGGTATTCACAGACGGCATTTAGGAGTCCTAAAGTTAGGAGTCCTAACTTTACTACTCCTAAACTGAGAAAAATCCTAACTTTACAACTTTCGGGATTCACAGAAGGCATTTAGGAGTCCTAAAGTTAGGAGTCCTAACTTTACTACTCCTAAACTGAGAAAAATCCTAACTTTAAGACTTTCGGTATTCACAGACGGCATTTAGGAGTCCTAAAGTTAGGAGTCCTAACTTTACTACTCCTAAACTGAGAAAAATCCTAACTTTAAGACTTTCGGTATTCACAGAAGGCATTTAGGAGTCCTAAAGTTAGGAGTCCTAACTTTACTACTCCTAAACTGAGAAAAATCCTAACTTTAAGACTTTCGGTATTCACAGAAGGCATTTAGGAGTCCTAAAGTTAGGAGACCTAACTTTACTACTCCTAAACTGAGAAAAATCCTAACTTTAAGATTTTCGGTATTCACAGAAGGCATTTAGGAGTCCTAAAGTTAGGACTACTAACTTCTGTGAATACCGAAATGAGTAAGTTCATTCTGTGAATACCAAAATGAGTAAGTGTATTCTGTGAATACCAAAAAGTACTAACTTTACGTTTTTGACGTAAGTTAGTTCTGTGAATCAGGCCCTATGCACAGGGCCACTGTATTTATGCAGCAGAGACAGCCAAATTATGCAGCAGCATCCACTACATTTTGCGGCAACCTCCCCTCCCCAAAAAATTATGGGGTATATTCACAAGAACGTGTGATAACTACTGCAAGAGTAGCGTAAGGCAACTTTCAATATCGCAGCCTAGCACGGGAAAATAACACCGTGTCAACGTGGAATTCACAACAAGGCGGTAGCATGCGATAGTCTGCCGAAACCGCGGACAATGTCCGCGATACAACCACCACGATGGAGATAAAACCACAAACCACAACACCAAAAACACGCGATGGGACAAAGCGCGATGAGGAAATCAGCGACAAGCAGCGCCAGGCCTGCAACACACACCTGGCAGGCATCACAATCACCATAAAAGTAGAAAAAACACCCACACACAAACTGACCAACACCCAAGCACCATGGAGGCAGCCGGAGCAGGCGCAGAGGACGAGCGCAACCCCACAAGCACCCCGGACGACCAGCCTGGGACCTCGGGGACAGGGAAGGGCAAGGACATGAAGACCAGAAAGACCAAGTTCAGTCCGCAGGCGAACAGGATCATAGTCACGGAGGTGACGGAACACCATCAACAACTCTTCGTCACCTCCAACGTGTCATTGGGCACCAAAACTGGAATATGGCGGGACATCGTCGACAAGGTGAATGCCGTCAGAGAGCACAAGCGGACAATGGACGACGTCAAGAGGCGATGGAATGGCATCAAGCGGAAGACCAAGGAGAAACTCAGCGCCAACCAGAAGGCAGCAACGCAGACCGGAGGTGGGGGCCCAGCGCCACAGCTGGAGCTTGATGACATGGAGGAGCTGGTGTCGACAGTCATCAGTATGGAGACGGTGGCGGGAGTCGGGGGACCGGACACTGCTCGACAGGACACAACACAACCGCAACAGGGTGAGTGACCACCAGCTACTGGGGGGACGGGTGGAGATGGCCACAATGGCACACATGCACAAGCAAGCAGGGCACAGTGCACACCCACAATGACCCTGGCTCCTCGCCCAGACCCGCAGACTGCCACAATGTACAATGCCATGCTATCTGAATGTCAACCTGTACCATGCGGCTACATACATGTGGACACATTGTAATACACCATCTCCCCTTCACATTGCAGGGGCATCGTCAACACCCCCTGCAGAGCAGTCACAGCCACTCTTCACTGATGACGAGGAGGAGGACAACACCAGCATCGACACCCAAACCATCCAAGACATCATTGACCTCATCCGCCAGCCACCTCCAGGATCAGGGCAGCCCAGCTACATCGATGAGACCCCACCCACCACCCAAACCACCCAGCAGGAGGCACCCACAGCCCCGGGAATGGGAGTTTATCATACTTGGAGGGAAGAAGCCCACTGGCTTCTGGCGAGGACTCACTGGGTCCTGGCTTTGAAGACATTACTAGTGAGGTGTGGTGTATGCACTACCTACTCTAGTGTGGCCTACTAAACTCTCTTGAGTTGTAGAAAGGGTGTGCTATCCCTTAACACACAACTCTAAGTTCAGTAGAACTTACTGTATTACTAAGCTTGATTTATATGTACCTTAGGTACCCTTAGTGGTTTTCAGTTGATCAATTCAATTGAGATTATCTGATAAAACAATAGCAAGCTGGAATCCCACACGCTGCACACCAATGTGAGAAGTTGGCCTGGCATATGCTGTCCACTATTTGTAGTGGGCACCTTGCACCAGTCCAAACAACCTCTTATTGGAGATAGGTTAAAGCCAACCTTTATTGAAAGCTATCCTAGTGGTAGCTATGGAGAGCAGCCTTCAGGCTAAGTCTTGAAGGAATGTAAAGCAGCTTGTTTTACCAGTCTATAATCTCTTGAGTGACCAAATGAAAGAGCACCACACCAGGTATATATTCAAAATATATGTATTTATTGCTAAACACACCCCTCTAGTCTCTTTATGAGGCTAGAGTTCGAAGTACATAAATTATAAGTTAGTTATCTACAGTAATAGCACAAATACACGTTTGAGCCCCAGGGGCGTACCAAACCATATACCAATAAAGTGGTATAAGAACCACGACTGAGCTAGACACAAGGCCTAGAGCCTGTAGAAGTGCTTGGACCACAAGGAACCACCTAAGGTAGTGACACAGGGGACCCACGGGGGACACGTGCAGTGTATGAACACAGCCGCGAATCGCCGTTAACTTCTATGGGGAAAGTCGCGATTAGAATTTAAAAGAAAAGGGACACTTAGAGGAGGACTTGGAGCAAACCCTTTGAGAACTAGGCTGTTCTAGTGTCAATACCCACGGGAGCACCGGAGTACTCAAGTTACCTCACCCAGGGGAGCCGGGTGCATAGGTGTCTTTCGGGGTCGGGTTTCGTCGTCGCTTTCAATGGCGATCTGCCTGAAAGTGCTGCTGGCGGCCAAGTCGAAAGTGTTCGGGTGGATCCAAAGGTGGATCGAAGATCTGAAGAACCTGAAAGCAGAGGGGACAGAGTCTGGGTCACTACCCAGTGACCAGGAAGGCGATGAGCAGATGCCCACCGATGTCGAGTGCTTCAGGTAGGTTGACGGTTGTCTTGACTCTTCAGCCACGAGGTCCAGGAGGCGTCGACGACAACCAGGAGCTGGATTTGAGCTGTCTCACAATGTCTGTCGATTGCAGGGGTGTCGGCGACCGGATTGGACCCAACAAGCCTTGGCAACGGCAAGTCTTGTGGAAATGGAAGAAGGACGATGTTGCAGACCAGCAAGGTCTGTGGGACTCACCCAGCAAAGGTAAGTCAGGGCACGCCTGGAGCAACCAGGGAGCCCAAGCAAAAAAAGATTGGCCTTCGGGAGGGCCTACTAGCCAACGGACTAGCAACCGTGAAGGAGCCTCGAGTCGATGCACGTGGAGCTGGCTCACAGGACACTCGTGGAATGGAGGCCAGTGATCTTCGGTGCAGTTGGTGCTGGAGGCTGGGGCTACTAGGAGCCCAAAGCACGACTTCGTGGGAGACCCAGAAGAGGATGTACTTGCAAATGCGATCGGTGCCCAGGGGTCACGGTTCCACGTTACCCACGACAGCCACGGGCCTCCGCTTTGCTGGGGACTCAGGGCAGCCTCGGGGAAGTCTGGAAATCCACCTCTGGTGATGCAAAGACTTCGGCGTCCAACGGGAGCTTCAGCGATGCAGACCAGACAATTGCTTCTTTGGTGCCTGCCAAGCAGGGGAGTCACTCCTTGACCCCAAGGGAGATTCTTCAGTCCTCTAATCTTGAAGTAGAGCGTCGAAGGTCCAGGATTCTGTATCAGAGTTTTCGTCCAGGTAAATCTAAAGTCCTAAGGACTGGGGTCCCCTACTTATACTAAGGTAGGGGGTTGGACATACTCTGTGGCCCCACCTATGGGAGGGTCAGGGCAGAGGGGTGGTTACACCCCTTTCCCTTTGTCCAGTTTCGCACCAGAGCAGGGGCTGGAAGCCCCTGAGCCGGTTTGAACTGGGGTATGCACAGGGACACCAAGTGTGCCCCCAGTGCAGGACTTCAAAGCACCAGAGAGTGCTCCCGCCCAGCCCCAATACACACTATCCTGTCTGGGGAGGTGGTTACACCTCCCTGGGACAGGAAACCTATTGTCCAGGCCTCCCCTGCCGGAGTTTCGGTCAGCAGCAGGAGGCCAGACTCGTGTCTGTGGCAGCGGCATCCATTTTGTGATGCCAGGGCTTGGAAAGAAGTTACCGGGCAGGCCGGTGTGTACATGTCTCTCCCTCTAGAAGGGTGGAATGCTACCCCCGCCGCCAGAACTGGCGGGGGGTAGTATTCCAAGATGTTTGACACCAAACACGACATGTTTCCGTGCAGCCATCCCAAAGTTAGCATTTAACGCGAGGTTATAATGCGCTTAAGAGTATATGGTTGGTCTGCACTACAAACAGCATCAGAGAAGGGTCTCCGAACGCTGCAGAGGGGCCCAGCTCATGCAGGGGCACCCTCTCACATAGGAAGCACGCACTCTGCCTTCAGGATTGATAAGGCCTTCCATCCATCAATTGTTTCTTTTGCATTCAGGATTGATAAGGCCTGCCATAGGAGTGACTTATAGGTTTATATATGTGTATGTATGTAGTGATATAGGTAGCCTATATCACAGTAAGGGGTGCATGCACCACCTTACCCAGGCTGCAGTAGCAGACCTGTGGTGTCCTTTTGGCTGGCCTTCCAGGGGTGGCACAATACATGCTTCAGCCCCTGGCAGGCCTCTGAGGTACCTATGCCCTGGGTACATAGTATACCATATACTAGGGACTTACAAGGGCACTCCAGATTCCAATCAGAGATGTGCCTAAGGCACATGGAAACCATTTTAGAGAGGAAGCAGCTAGGCTGGGGTTCTGCTTAGCAGGGCCCCAGCCAGACTAAGGTCGAAAAACAGTGAAGCATCAGCAAAAAGTGGGGTACCCATGTGAAGCATATCCTACTCTCCTACAGGGTGGTCCTGGGGGTTGTGGCAGTGGGTGTTGTGGCCCTCTTGGGTGTCCGGGCCGCATGATGGGTGGCTCCATGGCATCTGTGGCCCTTCCGATGTAGCCCTGGGCTGTGCTCCCTTTTGGTTTGCAGGCTGCCGTCCGACTTTACACCAGGTCAGAGCAGGTGTAGATTTCCTGGTGCTAACGCACCTTATCGCCTGTTTTGTGTTTTTATCGCCGATGTGGCTGGTCGTTGTGAATGTTGAGGTGTGATGTTGTCGCGCCTTTTGGCACGGGAACGCCCACTCTGCATCTCATTAGCTATAGTTGCGCGGCTCCTCTGTGGCGATGTTTTTTGCGGCTGCTATCGCTGGTGCTGTGGGCTGTTTGCGCCAGCTTGTGAATGGGGAGGTATATTTATCACGACTTTGGCTGCGATAAAGTGCCGTTAATTCGGCGATAGCTCCTTGTGAATATGCCCCTATGTGTACTGCAGTACATTTTGTGATAGTATTAATTCATTATTTTCTCATTTTGCGCTTGTTAACACTGTCAGTGCATAGGTTGCCCCTCATTAGTATCAGTTTAACACCCAAACATAGTCATAAGTAACCAATAGGTGACCAGTCAACCTATAAAATGGGCCTTTCACTGCGTGGCAACAAGTGTTGCTGCACGTTTAGTAACTTTTGAACCATGCTGGATTATGTGGCAAATGTGGCAAATCCATAATTATGGGAAAACCACTATGGCCGCACAATTGCATAATATCAGTGGCCCGGGCTATACATTTAACACTCTATTGCAATTAGGTGAATATGCCATGTGACTGGGCACTTCTCCTCTCCCGGGTAACATTTAGTCCATTTGTAATCCTATGCTTTCTAGAAGTTTTTAAATGGAATAAAAATATTCCCAATCTTACAAAAAAACGGGCAGAGCAATAAATTCAGAAAAATTACCGAAGAGCGCACAATTTGTCCAAGCTGGAGGCCGGGATAAAAAAAAGTGGTTCCTTGTTCCACATTTTCAGCTAGTCCACTGAACCACAACTGCAGTATCAGTGATTCCTATCGACAAGGCCAAGGGGGTGCCCTTCCCAGGGAAATGCCATTCTAGTCATACCGTTAATTTCCATTATATTTAGGTGAAATGGTGAATCTGAGATTAGATGTCAAATATCCCAGCCCTCGGCTACAACATACCCACTGGATAGGGTCCTGTGGCAGTGGGTACTTACTGGCCAGTATTCCTGCTAGACACTGGTATTTACTACTGGTGTTTGAAAGCTTAAGTATTTCATTCCATTTGAATACCAGAGTTCATTTTCTAAACTTGTCACTCTAAATTTGCAATAGTGAGTAGTTAAGGCTTACTCCAGGACGTGGTAACCGTATCAGAACTCAAATATAGCATGAATAGCAATACCAATCAATAAACTCCGTCAACAGCCAAATTATTTTAAGATGGTCGGAGGCGGAGATTTAAAGTGAAGTTCCAATAATCCTCTATGTAACTCGCAGTTCCTCTGCTCCACAAGAATCGTCTTCTGATGTCTCTGCAAACACAACGTGTCTCCAAAGGCACAAAGTGTTCTGTGAAATCAAAATGGGTGACTGGCCACGCTACTATGGCCTCGCAGTGCTAGACCAAGCTGGGTCATATCTGCGTGGCCCAGGCATGGAGACTCTTCTCCTCTGAGCCTTGCAGCACTAGACCACGCCGGGTCACACAGTGGAGTGGGATCACACCCCCTGGGCCTCACAGCACTAGACCATGGATGTGAGACCCAAGTCAGTGGGGCCTCCTCTAATGGGCCTTACCACACCAGCCAACAGATGTGAGGACCAGTGGATGGTACCACACACCCTGGGCCTCGCAGCACTAGACCATGGATGTGAGGCCCAGGGGAAAGCTCCTATCCACTCCCCTGGCCCTCTCAGCTCTGGATCATGGGGGGAATGTTCAGGGGAGGAAACCCCCAGAGAAGAGGGCTCCATAACGTTGGGCTCCACTGTCCTGGGCCTCGCATCTCTAGGCAATAGTTGAGAAGCCCAGGGCAGTGGGGGGGCTTACCATGGGCCTTGTAGCCATGGTCCAGTCCTGCGAGGCCCAAGGGAGTTAGACTCCCTCACCTACACCTAGTGCCAGGTCCAGGGGTATTAGGTGCCCAATGTACCCAAATTATGGAAGTATTTTACTGTACATGATGTGGACAAGGTTGAAAGAGAAGCTTTTCCCTTGCACCATTGCTATGTGACTTGCCTCTCTTTCATAGGCCTCTCAGTCGTGTTTCCGCACCGCGAGGCTAAGGACAGATTCTTCCGGGGCCTCTCAGCCATGGTTTGATGCCCAGGGCAGGGAGTGCCCGCCCATGAGCTTTGAGGCACTGTTCCATGGCTATGAGACCTCTCCTGGACATCAGCGCTGCGAGTCAGGAGAGGCCTTCGCTCCCCTGGACATCACAGCCACGGTCCAGCGCTGTCAGTCAGGAGAGGCCTTCGCTCCCCTGGACGTCACAGCCACAGTCCAGCGCTGTCAGTCAGGAGAGGCCTTCGTTCCCCTGGACATCACAGCCACAGTCCAGCGCTGCGAGTCAGGAGAGGCCTTCGCTCCTGTGAGAAGTTGGCCTGGTATATGCTGTTCACTAATTAAAGTGGACACCTTGCACCAGAACAATTCGACTCTTATGGTAGATAGGTTTAAGACAACCTTTATAGAAAGCTATCCTAGTGGTAGCTGTGGAGAGCAGCCTTCAGGCTAAGTCTTGAAGGAATGTAAAGCAGCTTGTTTTACCACACAATCTCTTGAATCACCAAATGAAAAGACACCACACAGGTATATATATCAAATATATATGTATTTATTAATAAACACTCTCTACTAATCTCTTTATGAGATTAGAGGGCAGGAACATATGTACAAGTCAAATATTATCTGAATAAGTTTAGCACAATTGAATAGTACAATCTTAGTTTGCTAGACCTAGGTCTAGGGCATCTAGAATCGAGGGACCCCCAAGAACCACCCCAGGTAGTTGTAGGAGACCCACAGGGGACGGACGCGGTGACCTGGCACCGATGCGAATCCTGTACGAGTCTATGCACTCAGACGCTAATTAGATATCAATGTTAAAGGTCCCTTGCGTGTTCGAGGCGAACACACCGATCGGTCCTTGTACGAGTCGAAGGACGCGGTTACAGATGGAATTGCAAGGGAGTTGGACGCGGTGTGTCTAACACAGACGCGAACCTTGTACGAGTCAGTGCGAGAGTCGCACTTGGAAAGTTAGAGTTTTAGGACACTTCGAGGGAAGCTACAAGCAAGTCACTTACAGGGTAAGTAGTTCTAGGGCCCACACCTACAGGAGCACCGTAGTGCTGAAGTTACCTCACCCAGGGGAGCCGGGTGCATAGGTGTTCTTTGGTGTCGGGTCGCGGCGTCGTTTTCAATGGGAGCCAGTGAAGACTTGCTGCTTGCGTCGACAGAAGAAGTGTCCGGAGGAATCCAAGCCTGGATTCGGAAGATGGAAGACCTGAAAGCAGAGGGGACAGTGTTCAAAGTCACTTGGCAGTGACTCGGGGCAAGGAAGATGGATGCCCACCGTCGTCGCAAGATTCAGGTCATTCGCAGTTGCCTTGACTCTTCAGCCACGAGGTCCAGGAGGCGTCGACGATGACCAGGAGCTGGATTCGGCGTGTCCCACGATGTCTGCAGCTTACTGTGGTGTCGGCGACTCGATCGGAGCCAACAAGCCTTGGTAACAGCAAGTCTCAGGGAAAGTGCGAAGAGGCAATGGCGCAGACCAGCAAGGTCTGTGGGACTCACCCAGCGAGGGTAAGTCAGGGCAGGCCTGGAGCAACCAGGGGAGCCCTTCGGTTTCTTTAGGAAGTCTTCTGGGG
Organism: Calotriton arnoldi; assembly: GCA_963921515.1. NCBI lineage: Eukaryota > Metazoa > Chordata > Amphibia > Caudata > Salamandridae > Calotriton > Calotriton arnoldi. The sequence goes on from CAWUFW010010159.1 coordinate 539,161, forward strand.
ACCCACAAGCCAGCTGGCAAGGGATCACAAAGACGCCTTGGAAGGATTCGCTCACAGGGGCCCACGGTCACTCGGGACATTGTAGGCCGCTGATCTTAGAAGGGTTTCCTGCTGAAGGCTGAAACCACACGTGGTCCAAAGCACAAGTTCGTGGAACGTTGTGAAGGGGTTGCACTCGACAATAGTGCACGGTACCCAGGGGTCGCGGTTCCTCGTTACTCTTGGGGTCCACTGGCCTCAGCTTCGCTGGGGACTCACGATGGCCTTTGAGAAGTCAGGAAATCCACTTCTTGGGCTGCAGGGACTTCGGACTCCGGCGGGAGCGGCGTAGTTTGCGACCGTCATTTGTAGTTTTTGGTGCCTGCCAAGCAGGGGAGTCACTCCTTGACTCCAAGGGAGATTCGTCAGTCTTCCAAAGGTAGTGGAACGTCAAAGGTCCGGGATTCTTCTTGTAGAGCGTCGTCCAGGGAAATCTAGGGTGCAATGCACAGGTTCCCCCTCTTATACTAAAAGAAGGGGAGGGACTAGCTCTATGACCCTACCTATGGGAGGGTCAGGGGAGTGGGTGGCTACACCCACTTCCCTTTGTCCAGTTTCGCGCCAGAGCAGGGACAGGTAGCCCCTGAGCCGGTTTGAACTGGCATATGCACAGAGGAGCCTTCTGCTCCCCCAGTGCAGGACTTCAAAGCACTCTAGGAGTGCACCCACCCAGCCCCAATACACTAAACCCTGTCTGGGAGGTGGTCACACCCCTTGGGACAGGATATCTATTGTTGGGCTTCCTCCACTGCGAGTGTTGGTCATCAGCAGGAGGGCAGCCCAGTGTCTGTGACTGGTGGCATCCATTTTGTGATGCCAGGGCTCTGCAGGATTCTACCGCGTTTCCACAGTAGGTACATGTCTATCCCTCTAGAAGGGTGGAATGCTACCCCCGCCGCCAGGACTGGCGGGGGGTGTAGTATTCCAAGGTGTTTGACACCAAACACGACATGTTTCGATGCAGCCATTCCAAAGTTAGCATTTTACCGCGAGGATATAATGCACTTAAAAGTATATGGTTTAACCGCAACCACAAACAGCACCAGAGAATGGACTCTGAGAGCTGCAGAGGGGCCCTGCTCAGGCAGAGGCACCCCCTCACATAGAAGCCAAGCACCCTGCCCTCAGGATTGATAGGGCCTGCCTTAGGGGTGACTGATAGGGTTATATGTGTGTGTAGGAGAGATATAGGGAACCTATATCTCAGTGAGGGGTGCTAGCACTTCCTCACTCAGGCTGCAGTAGCAGGCCTGTGGTGTCAGATTTAGTCTGCTTCCCAGGGGTGGCATAATACATGCTGCAGCCCCTGGTAGGCCTGTGAAGTACCTATGCCCTTGGTACCTAAGGTACCATATACTAGGGACTCATAAGGTGACACAGTATCCAATCACTAGTGCACCTAGAGTGCACTCCAAATCGTTTAGAGAGAACAGAGAGGCTGGGGCCCTGATTAGCAGGGTCCCAGCCTGACTATAGCCAGAAACCTGTGTAAACATCAGAAAAAAAGTGGGGGCAACATAAGAGGCAGATCCTACTCTCCTACACAACCCCCCCAAACGCAGGGACACTAAACTAACCTTGACCAGTTGAGTCTTCGTGTTCAAAGTGGAAATACCTTGAGAGTCCATCTGCATTGGCATGTTGGGTCCCAGGTCTATGTTCCACTGTATAGTCCATCCCCTGTAGGGAAATGGACCACCTCAAAAGTTTTGGGTTTTCTCCTTTCATTTGTTTAAGCCATAGGAGGGGCTTGTGGTCGGTCTGAACTATGAAGTGAGTGCCAAACAAGTATGGCCTCAGCTTCTTCAGGGCCCACACCACAGCAAAGGCCTCCCTCTCTATAGCTGACCAACGTTTCTCTCTAGGGGTCAGCCTTCTGCTAATAAAAGCTACTGGCTGGTCTTGACCTTCATCATTCAGTTGAGACAGTACAGCTCCCACACCCAGCTCAGAAGCATCTGTTTGGACAATGAACTTTTTGGTGTAGTCTGGACTCTGTAAGATGAGGGCAGTGCACATGGCCTGCTTTAGGTCTTCAAATGCCTTTTGACAGCTAGCTGTCCACTGAACCTTTTTTGGCATTTTCTTTGAGTTCAGATCATTCAAGGGGGTCACTATAGATCCATATCCCTTGACAAACCTCCTATAGTACCCAGTCAGGCCTAAGAAGGCTCTCACCTGTGTCTGGGTGGTTGGAGCAACCCATTCCATTATGGTTTGGATTTTGCTCTGTAAAGGCTGAACCTGGCCTCCACCTACAAGGTGGCCCAGGTACACAACCTGACTCTGCCCTATCTGGCACTTAGTGGCCTTGATAGTGAGGCCTGCTTTCTGCAGGGCCTCCAAAACATTCCTGAGGTGGACCAGGTGATCCTGCCAGGAGGAACTAAAGACAGCAATATCATCTAGATAAGCTGAGCAATAAGTTTCCATCCCTGTCAGAACTTTATTCACCAACCTCTGAAAAGTGGCAGGTGCAGTTTTCAATCCAAAGGGCATCACCACAAAGTGGTAGTGCCCACCAGGGGTCGAAAATGCTGTCTTGGCTTTTGCATCATCAGCTAATCTGATCTGCCAGTAGCCAGCTGTTAGGTCAAACGTGCTTAGATACTTGGCTGAGGCCAAAGTATCAATCAGCTCATCTGCCCTTGGTATGGGATAGGCATCAGTCCTAGTGACTGCATTGAGGCCTCTTTAGTCTACACAAAACCTCATTTCCTTCTTACCACCCTGGGTATGAGGCTTGGGTACCAGGACTACTGGACTAGCCCAAGGGCTATCTGAAGGCTCAATTACACCTAGCTCCAACATTTTCTGGACTTCAGTCCTGATACAGTCCCTGACATGGTCAGGTTGCCTGTAGATCTTATTCTTGACAGGCAGACTGTCTCCAGTGTCCACCTCATGGGTGCACCAGGAAGTCTGACTAGGGGTCAGGCTAAACATATGTCTAAACTGTTGCAGAACTTGTCTGCACTCAGTTTGCTAATGGTCAGTGAGGCTGCTTGCCAAAGCAACACCATCTACTGACCCATCATCAGGGTTCTGAGAGAGCAGGTCAGGGAGAGGATCACTCTCCTCCTCCTGGTCCTCATCAGTTGCCATGAGCAAGCTCATGTCAGCCCTGTCAACATATGGCTTTAATCTGTTGACATGGAGCACCCTCAGGGGGCTCCTGGGAGTTCCAAGATTCACCAGGTAGGTGACTTCTCCCTTCTGTTCAACTATTGTATGGGGGCCACTCCACTTGTCTTGGAGGGCTGCTGGGGCCACAGGCTCCAACACCCACACTTTCTGTCCTGGCTGGTATACAGTCAGTACAGCCTTTGGTCATGCCAAGCTTTTTGTAATTCTTGGCTGGCCTCCAGGTTTTTGGTTGCCTTTTTCATGTACTCTGCCATCCGGGAGCGGAGACCAAGTACATAGTCCATCACATCTTGTTTGGGGGGCTTGAGAGGTAACTCCCAGCCCTCTTTTACCAAACACAGTGGACCTCTCACAGGATGCCCAAACAGAAGCTCAAATGGGCTGTAGCCAACCCCCTTCTGTGGAACCTCTCTGTATGCAAACAACAGGCAAGGAAGAAGAAGGTCCCATTTCCGCCTAAGCTTCTCTGGGAGTCCTTTAATCATTCCTTTCAAGGTTTTGTTGAAGCGTTCAACCAAACCATTGCATTGTGGGTGATAGGGGGTGGTGAACTTGTAAGTTACACCACACCACACTCCTTCCACATTGCTTTTAGATATCCTGACATGAAGTTGGTACCTCTGTCAGAAATGACCTCCTTTGGAAAACCCACTCTGGAGAAGACTCCAATGAGGGCTCTTGCCACCACAGGGGCTGTGGTGGTCCTCAGGGGTATTGCTTCTGGGTACCTGGTGGCATGATCCACTACCACCAGGATAAACCTGTGCCCAGATGCAGTTTGAGGGTCAAGGGGACCAACAATGTCAATCCCTACCCTTTCAAAGGATACCCCACCACAAGTAGTGGTATCAGGGGGCCTTTGTTGTGCCACCTGCCTTACCACTGGCTTGGCATGTGACACAGGAGCGACAAAACTCCTTTGTGTCCTCTGACATATGTGGCCAATGAAAATGTGGAACAAGCCTGTCCCAGGTCTTGTTTTGGCCCAAGTGTCCTGCTAAAGGGATGTCATGTGCTAGGGTCAAGAGGAACCCCTAAACTTCTGAGGTATTACCAACCTCCTGGTGGCTCCAGGGGCTGGGTCTCTACCTTCATAATATAGGAGTCCGTCATCCCAATAAACTTTATGGGACCCACTAGCACTCCCAGCAGCCTCAGCAGCAGCCTGCTGTCTGAGGGGTTCAAGAGAGGGGCAGCACTGTTGCTCCTTACTCAGATCTTCCCTAGAAGGGCCCCCTGCCCCCAAGAACTCAACCTGATCAGGCTCAAGTCCCTCTGGGGCAGTTCCTTCTTCAGGATCTGCTTCACCTCCCTCTGGGGGTGAATCTGTGATCTGAGACAGAGGGGAAGGCACTGCCTTTACCCTACTGCTCCTCCTCTTGGGAAGCATCTGGTCCATTGTTCCAGGATCCAGAGCTGGTTCAGTGTCATGCATTCTTGCTTGTGACCTGGTCACAGCAAATACCTCTGCAGGGATGCCCAACATCTCAGCATGAGTCCATAACTCTACTTCAGACCAGGCTGAAGTCTCTAGATCATTGCCCAATAGACATTCGACAGGGATGTCTGCACTGACTACAACCTTCTTGAGGCCAGTTACCCCTCCCCAGGAGAAATTCACAACTGCCAGACTATGGTTGGTCTTGACGTTGCTTGCATTGGTCACCTGGTACATTTCGCCCAGGATGATCTGTCCAGGGTCCACAAGATCCTCTGTCACCATGGTGACACTAGCACCTATGTCCCTAAATGCCAAAGCCTGTTTGCCATTTATTACAGGCTGCTGTTTGTATTTGCCCAGGTTACTGGGACTCACTAGGAAGGACATATTAAGGTCTCCCTCACAAATCAGCATTGCCTGAGTGGGCACTCTGACTAGGTCAGAGTCCACTTCAGAACCCAGGGTCAACCCTACTACACCCTTATTCTGTGTACCACCTCCACCAGTAGCTGAACTAGGGGGAACAGTTGCCTTAGGGGCAGGAGTGGTGGTGGTTTGGTCTTTGGACTTGTTACAGTCAGAAGTCCAGTGCCCTTTCTGTTTACAGAATTTGCACCAGGGCTTCTTTTGGCCTTTTCCCTTGTTGGATTGTGACTCCCCACCAGATGCAGATTTTTGGGGCCCTTGTGAAGACTTCTGGTCTTTTGACTTATCCCCACCTTTCTCAGAGCCCTTAGGATCTTGCTTCTTGGTGTCACCCCCTTGGTTCTGGGGTTTCTGCCTCACCCTGGTTCTGACCCATTTGTCTGCCTTCTTTCCCAATTCTTGGGGAGAGGTCAGATCCGAGTCCACCAGGTACTGATGCAACAACTGGTTCTGGCAATTATTAAGGATCTGTTCTCTCATCATCAGATTATACAATCCCTTGAAATCAGTAACCCTACTGCCAACCAGCCAACCCTCCAGAGCCTTGGTTGCACAATCTACAAAGTCAGTCCAGTCCTGAGTCTGTGCCTTCTGGGTATCTCTGAACTTCAACCTGTACTGTTCAGTGGTTAAGCCAAACTCATCTATCAGTGCACTCTTCAGGACTTCATAATCGTCAGCATCCTCTTCTCTAACAGTGAGGAGCTTATCTCTACCTTTATCTGAAAAGGAGAGCCACAAGATTGCTGCCCACTGCTTCTGGGGGACCTGCTGTACTCTACAGGCCCTCTCCATAGCAGTTATCCACTTGTGGATATCATCCCCACTCTGGTAGGGAGGAACAACCTTTCTCAGGTTCCTATGGTCTGGAATAGATTCTCTGCCTCTAGGGACACTGTTGCTGCCACCAAGGGGTTCTAACCCCTCTCTTCTAGAAGCTCTCTGGCTCTCCAGGGCTTCTCTATCCAGTGCCAACTGCTTGGTTCTGAGGGCAACTCTTGCTTCCTCATACTGCAGCAGTTTGCACATTCTTTCAGAGGAGGTCTCTCTTATGGGAAAGTATGAGTTCCTCTGGTGGACAAATTCTCTGCCAGAGTGATAAGAGTGCTCAGATTCCCTGGAAGGGGACCTATGCCTCTCATCCACTCTGTCAGTTCTCTTAGGGAGAATTCCTCTGTCCTTTTCAGGCCCCTTGAGGCCTGGCCCTTCAATCACAGAGTCCTGATCATTCGGATTTTCATCGTCTGACCCAGATGCTGTAATTGACCCACCCACTGATTCAGACCCATTAGCTCCTAGAGCCAATCTAAGATCATCTGCTCTCAGCAGATCTATCAGGTGCAGGGTTGAGGGACTCTGTCCTAGCCTCAGGTGTCTTTCAACACACATGGCTCTCAAGTCAGAGAAAGCCATGTCCTTATACTGAGGCTGAGTGGATCCACTGGTTCCACCCTTTAAGGACATTCTAGTGTTGTGCAGTGTTGTACTACCTACACTAGTTTGTGGCCTACTGATACTAGCTTGAGCTGTAGAAAGGGTGTGCTATCCCTTGGCACACAGCTCTAAGTTCAGTAGAACTTATTGATACTAAGCTTGACTTTATATGTACCTTAAGTACCTATAGTGGTTTTCAGTTAGTAATTCAAATAGAGATTTTCTGGTAAAACAATAGCAAGCTGGAATCCCACACGGTGCCCACCAATGTGAGAAGTTGGCCTGGTATATGCTGTTCACTAATTAAAGTGGACACCTTGCACCAGAACAATTCGACTCTTATGGTAGATAGGTTTAAGACAACCTTTATAGAAAGCTATCCTAGTGGTAGCTGTGGAGAGCAGCCTTCAGGCTAAGTCTTGAAGGAATGTAAAGCAGCTTGTTTTACCACACAATCTCTTGAATCACCAAATGAAAAGACACCACACAGGTATATATATCAAATATATATGTATTTATTAATAAACACTCTCTACTAATCTCTTTATGAGATTAGTGGGCAGGAACATTTGTACAAGTCAAATATTATCTGAATAAGTTTAGCACAATTGAATAGTACAATCTTAGTTTGCTAGACCTAGGTCTAGGGCATCTAGAATCGAGGGACCCCCAAGAACCACCCCAGGTAGTTGTAGGAGACCCACAGGGGACGGACGCGGTGACCTGGCACAGATGCGAATCCTGTACGAGTCTATGCACTCAGACGCCATTGAGATATCAATGTTAAAGGTCCCTTGCGTGTTCGAGGCGAACACACCGATCGGTCCTTGTACGAGTCGAAGGACGCGGTTACAGATGGAATTGCAAGGGAGTTGGACGCGGTGTGTCTAACACAGACGCGAACCTTGTACGAGTCAGTGCGAGAGTCGCACTTGGAAAGTTAGAGTTTTAGGACACTTCGAGGGAAGCTACAAGCAAGTCACTTACAGGGTAAGTAGTTCTAGGGCCCACACCCACAGGAGCACCGTAGTGCTGAAGTTACCTCACCCAGGGGAGCCGGGTGCATAGGTGTTCTTTGGTGTCGGGTCGCGGCGTCGTTTTCAATGGGAGCCAGTGAAGACTTGCTGCTTGCGGCGACAGAAGAAGTGTCCGGAGGAATCCAAGCCTGGATTCGGAAGATGGAAGACCTGAAAGCAGAGGGGACAGTGTTCAAAGTCACTTGGCAGTGACTCGGGGCAAGGAAGATGGATGCCCAACGTCGTCGCAAGATTCAGGTCGTTCGCGGTTGCCTTGACTCTTCAGCCACGAGGTCCAGGAGGCGTCGACAACGACCAAGAGCTGGATTCGGCGTGTCTCACAATGTCTGCAGCTTACTGTGGTGTCGGCAACTCGATCGGAGCCAACAAGCCTTGGTAACAGCAAGTCTTGGGGAAAGTGCGAAGAGGCAATGGCGCAGACCAGCAAGGTCTGTGGGACTCACCCAGCAAGGGTAAGTCAGGGCAGGCCTGGAGCAACCAGGGGAGCCCTTCGGTTTCTTTAGGAAGTCTTCTGGGGACCCACAAGCCGGCTGGCAAGGGATCGCGAAGACGCCTCGGGAGGATTCGCTCACAGGGGCCCACGGTCACTCGGGACATTGTAGGCCGCTGATCTTAGGAGGGTTCCTGCTGGAGGCTGGGACCACACGTGGTCCAAAGCACAAGTTCATGGAACGTTGTGAAGGGGTTGCACTCAACAATAGTGCACGGTACCCAGGGGTCGCGGTTCCTCGTTACTCTTGGGGTCCACTGGCCTCAGCTTCGCTGGGGACTCACGATGGCCTTTGAGAAGTCAGGAAATCCACTTCTTGGGCTGCAGGGACTTCGGACTCCGGCGGGAGCGGCGTAGTTTGCGACCGTCGTTTGTAGTTTTTGGTGCCTGCCAAGCAGGGGAGTCACTCCTTGACTCCAAGGGAGATTCTTCAGTCTTCCAAAGGTAGTGGAACGTCGAAGGTCCGGGATTCTTCTTGTAGAGCGTCGTCCAGGGAAATCTAGGGTGCAATGTGTAGGAAGGTGGAATCTGACTATATGGTTGCCCCCACTTTTTTTATGGTGTTTTGCTGGTTTATGACTTATTTGGACTGGGATCCTGCTATTCAGGGCCCCAGTCTATCTGCTTTCTCTGTAAAAGGGTTTCCATGTGCCTTAGGCACATCTCTGATTGGAATCTGGAGTGCCCTTATAAGTCCCTAGTATATGGTATACTATGTACCAAGGGCATAGGTACCTCAGAGGCCTACCAGGGGCTGCAGCATGTATTGTGCCACCCCTGGAAGGCCATCCAAACTGACACCACAGGTCTGCTACTGCAGCCTGGGTAAGGTGGTGCATGCACCCCTTACTGTGATATAGGTTACCTATATCACTACATACATACACACATATAAACCTATAAGTCACTCCTATGGCAGGCCTTATCAATCCTGAAGGCAGAGTGCGTGGTTCCTATGTGAGAGGGTGCCCCTGCATGAGCAGGGCCCCTCTGCAGCGTTCGGAGACCCTTCTCTGATGCTGTTTGTAGTGCAGCCTGACCATATACTCTTAAGCGCATTATAACCTTGCGTTAAATGCTAACTTTGGAATGGCTGCACCTAAACATGTCGTGTTTGGTGTCAAACATCTTGGAATACTACCCCCCCGCCAATTCTGGCGGCGGGGGTAGCATTACACCCTTCTAGAGGGAGAGACATGTTAACCCTGGCCTGGCCGGTAACTTCTTTCTAAAGCCTGGCATCACAAAATGGATGCTACTGCCACAGACACAAGTCTGGCCTCCTGCTGCTGGACGAAACTCCGGCAGGGGAGGCCTGGACAATAGGTTTCCTGTCCCAGGGAGGTGTGACCACCTCCCTGGCACTTTCGGGTGCTTTGAAATCCTGCACTGGGGGCACACTTGGTGTCCCTGTGCATACCCCAGTTCAAACCGGATCAGGGGCTTGCAGCCCCTGCTTTGGCGCGAACTGGACAAAGGGAAAGGGGTGTAGCCACCCCTCTGCCCTGACCCACCGAGAGGTGGGGCCACAGAGTAGTCCAACCCCTAAACTTGGTATAAGTATAGGAACCCAGTCCTTAGGACTTTAGATTATCCCTGGACGAAACTCTGAAACAGAATCCTGGACCTTCGACGCTCTACTCAAGATTAGAGGACAGAAGAATCTCCCTTGGGGTCAAGGAGTGACTCCCTGCTTGGCAGGCACCAAAGACGCATCTGTCCAGTCTGCATTTCTGAAGCTCCCGTCGGACGCCGAAGTCTTCGCATCACCAGAGGTGGATTCTCAGACTTCCCCAAGGCTACCCTGAGTCCCCAGCAAAGCTGAGGCCCGTAGCTATTGTGGGTAACGTGAGACCGTGACCCCTGAACACCAAGCACATTTGCAAGTGCATCCTCTTCTGGGTCTCCCACGAAGTCGTGCTTTGGGCTCCGAGTAGCCCTAGCCTCCAGCACCAACTGCACCGAAGATCACTGGCCTCCACTCCACGAGTGTCCTGTGAGCCAGATCCACGTGCGACGTCTTGAGGCTCCTTCGCGGTCGCTAGCCAGTTAGCTAGTAGCCCATCACGAAAGCCAATCTTTTTCTTCTTGGGAATCCTGGTTGCTCCAGGTCTGCCCTCACTTACCCTCGCTGGGTGAGTTCCTCAGATCTTGCTGGTCTGCACCATCGACGATCTTTATATTCATCGAGACTTGCCGTTGCCAAGGCTTGTTGGGTCCAATCCGGTCGCCGACACCTCAGCACTTGACAGACATCGTGTACCAGCCCGAATCCTGCTCCTGGTCACCGAAAACGCCTCCTGGACCTCGTGGCTGAAGAGTCAAGACGACCGTCAACGCACCTGAAGCACTCAACATCGGTGGGCATCTGTCCATCGCCTTCCTGGTCACTGGCTAGTGACCCAGACTCTGTCCCCTCTGCTTTCAGGTTCTTCAGATCTCCGATCCACTCTTGGATCCACCCGGATACTTTCCACTTGGTCGCCAGCAGCACTTTGCAGCAGATCGCCATTCAAATCGACGACGAAACCCGACCCCGAAAGGCACCTATGCACCCGGCTTCCCTGGGTGAGGTAACACGAGTACTCCGGTGCTCCCGTGGGTAGAGACTCTTCAAAGTACTAGTTCTCAAAGGGTTTGCTCCAAGTCCTCCTTTAAGTGTCCTGTAGGAGAGTAGGATCTGCTTCACATGGGTACCCCCACTTTTTGCTGATGCTTCACTGTTTTTCGACATTAGTCTGGCTGGGGCCCTGCTAATCAGAACCCCAGCCTAGCTGCTTCCTCTCTAAAATGGTTTCCATGTGCCTTAGGCACATCACTGATTGGAATCTGGAGTGCCATTAAAAGTCCCTAGTATATGGTATCCTATGTACCAAGGGCATAGGTACCTCAGAGGCCTGCCAGGGGCTGCAGCATGTATTATGCCACCCCTGGAAGTCCATCCAAACTGACACCACAGGTCTGCTACTGCAGCCTGGGTAAGGTGGTGCATGCACCCCTTACTGTGATATAGGTTACCTATATCACTAAATACATACACACATATAAACCTATAAGTCACTCCTAAGGCAGGCCTTATCAATCCTAAAGGCAGAGTGCATGGTTCCTATGTGAGAGGGTGCCCCTGCATGAGCAGGGCCCCTCTGCAGCGTTCGGAGACCATCTCTGATGCTGTTTGTAGTGCAGCCTGACCATATACTCTTAAGCGCATTATAACCTCGCGGTAAAATGCTAACTTTGGAATGGCTGCACCTAAACATGTCGTGTTTGGTGTCAAACATCTTGGAATACTACCCCCCGCCAATTCTGGCGGCGGGGGTAGCATTCCACCCTTCTAGAGGGAAAGACATGTTAACTCTGGCTAGCCCGGTAACTTCTTTCCAAAGCCCTGGCATCACAAAATGGATGCTGCTGCCACAGACACGAGTCTGGCCTCCTGCTGCTGGACGAAACTCCGGCAGGGGAGGCCTGGACAATAGGTTTCCTGTCCCAGGGAGGTGTGACCACCTCCCCAGACAGGATAATGTGTATTGGGGCTGGGCGGGAGCACTTTCGGGTGCTTTGAAGTCCTGCACTGGGGGCACATTTGGTGTCCCTGTGCATACCCCAGTTCAAACCGGATCAGGGGCTTGCAGCCCCTGCTTTGGCGCGAACTGGACAAAGGGAAAGGGGTGTAGCCACCCCTCTGCCCTGACCCACCCATAGGTGGGGCCACAGAGTAGTCCAACCCCTAAACTTAGTATAAGTATAGGAACCCAGTCCTTAGGACTTTAGATTATCCCTGGACGAAACTCTGAAACTGAATCCTGGACCTTCGACGCTCTACTCACGATTAGAGGACAGAAGAATCTCCCTTGGGGTCAAGGAGTGACTCCCCTGCTTGGCAGGCACCAAAGAAGCATCTGTCCGGTTCGCATTTCTGAAGCTCCCGTCGGACGCCGAAGTCATCGCATCACCAGAGGTGGATTCTCAGACTTCCCCGAGGCTACCCTGAGTTCCCAGCAAAGCTGAGGCCCGTGGCTATCGTGGGTGACTTGAGACTGTGACCCCTGGACACCAAGCACATTTGCAAGTGCATCCTCTTCTGGGTCTCCCAAGAAGTCGTGCTTTGGGCTCCGAGTAGCCCTAGCCTCCAGCACCACCTGCACCGAAGATCACTGGCCCCCACTCCACGAGTGTCCTGTAAGCCAGATCCACGTGCGGCGTCACGAGGCTCCTTCGCGGTCGCTAGCCCATTGGCTAGTAGCCCTTAACGAAGGCTAATCTTTTTCTAACTTGGCATCCTGGTTGCTCCAGGCCTGCCCTCACTTACTTTCGCTGGGTGAGTTCCACAGACCTTGCTGGTCTGCACCATCGACGATCTACATCTTCACCGAGACTTGCCGTTGCCAAGGCTTGTTGGGTCCAATCCGGTCGGCGACACCTCAGTACTCGACAGACATTATGTACCAGCCCGAATCCTGCTCCTGGTCACCAACAACGCCTCCTGGACCTCGTGGCTGAAGAGTCAAGACGACCATCAACGCACCTGAAGCACTCGACATCGGTGGGCATCTGTCCATCGCCTTCCTGGTCACTGGCTAGTGACCCAGACTCTGTCCCCTCTGCTTTCAGGTTCTTCAGAACTCCGATCCACTCTTGGATCCACCCGGACACTTTTCACTTGGTCGCCAGCAGCACTTTGCAGCAGATCGCCATTCAAATCGACGACGAAACCCGACCCCGAAAGGCACCTATGCACCCGGCTTCCCTGGGTGAGGTAACACGAGTACTCCGGTGCTCCCGTGGGTAGAGACTCTTCAAAGTCCTAGATCTCAAAGGGTTTGGTCCAAGTCCTCTTTTAAGTGTCCCTTTTCTCTAATTTCCCGATCACGACTTTCTCCATAGAAATCAACGGCGTATCGCGGTTGTGTATTTACACTGCACGCGTCTCCCGTGGGTCCCCTGTGTCACTACCTTGGGTGGTTCCTTGTGGTCCAAGCACTTCTAGAGGCTCTAGGCCTAGTGTCTAGTTCAGTCGTGGTTCTTATACCACTTTATTGGTATATGGTTTGGTACGCCCCTAGGGCCCAAACGTGTATTTGTGCTATTACTGTGTTTAAATAACGTCTAACTTATGTACTTCGAACTCTAGCCTCATAAAGAGACTAGAGGGGTGTGTTTAGCAATAAATACATATATTTTGAATATATACCTGGTGTGGTGCTCTTTCATTTGATCACTCAAGAGATTATAGACTGGTAAAAAAAGCTGCTTTACATTCCTCCAAGACTTAGCCTGAAGGCTGCTCTCCATAGCTACCACTAGGATAGCTTTCAATAAGGTTGTCTTTAACCTATCTCCAATAAGGGGTTGTTTGGACTGGTGCAAGGTGCCCACTATCATTAGTGGACAGCATATACCAGGCCAACTTCTCACATTGGTGTGCAGCGTGTGGGATTCCAGCTTGCTATTGTTTTACCAGATAATCTCAATTGAATTGATCAACTGAAAACCACTAAAGGTACCTAAGGTACATATAATTTAAGCTTAGAATACAGTAAGTTCTACTGAACTTAGAGTTGTGTGTTAAGGGATAGCACAACCCTTTCTACAACTCAAGAGAGTTTAGTAGGCCACACTAGAGTAGGTAGTGCATACACCACACCACACTAGTAATGTCTTTAAGGGCAGGATCTAAAGAATCCTTGCAGGAAGCCATTGAGCTTCCACCCTCCAAGTATGATACACTCCCATTGTTGGAATTGAGAGCTTTATGCAACTTGAGAAAAATAAGGACAGGCCAAAGCCCCACCACCCAACACCTCAAGGAGTTGTTGGTGGCTTATGAGCTTAGTAAGCCCTTGGGGACTGAAGGGGTAGGAGCTGAGGGTGGGGCAGATGATGAGGATGGGACCAGGGGTACCAGTACCCCCAGCCCCCCTCTGAAACTGGCCAGGAGGGCGACAATGGCCCTGACCTGGATAATCCAACCCCTCCTGAGGAAGATGAAGAGGAGGATCAGAATGATGCCCCCTTTGTCCCCCAGGAAGGATTGTGAGTGTGCCCAGAAGGTCTAGATCTTCTTCTCAGGAGTCTAACCACTCTGGCACCTCAATAGGGAGCTCTGTCTCATCTCTTAGGAGGGAATCCTCTCATGAGAGAAGAAAGAGGCTGGTACTATATGAGGAAGCTCAGCTTGAACTCAAAAAGAAGCAACTAGCCATAGACAGGGAGTCCCTAGATCTCTTTAGAGAGAGAAGAAAGTTGGGACTAGAGTCCCATGGTGGCAGCCATATACTTAGAGATAGGGAAAGGTCCTATGACCATAGGAACCTGAGCAAGATTGTCCCTCCCTATCAGAATGGGGATGACATCCACAAGTGGATAACTGCTCTAGAGAGGGCCTGTAAGGTACAGAAGGTCCCTCAGGAGCAGTGGGCAGCAATCTTGTGGCTCTCCTTTGCTGACAAAGGTAGAGATAAGCTCCTCACTGTTAGAGAGGAGGATGCTGATAATTACAAGGTCTTGAAGAGTGCTCTTATTGATGGGTTTGGCCTAACCACTGAACAGTACAGGTTGAAGTTCAGAGATACCCAAAAAGCACAGACTCAAGACTGGGTAGACTATGTGGATTGTTCTGCCAAGGGCAGTAAGGTGTGTGACTTCTCAGGATTGTACAATGTGATAATGAGGGAGCAGATTCTTAATAACTGTCAAAATCAGCTGTTGCATCAATACCTGGTAGACTCTGATCTGACCTCTCCCCAAGAATTGGGAAAGAAGGCAGACAAATGGGTCAGAACCAGGGTGAAGCAGAAGGTACAGAACCAAGGTGGGGAAACCAAGAAGCAAGATGCTAAGAACTCTGACAAGGGTGGGGAGAAGGGTAAAGATCAAAAGTCTTCATCAGGCCCCCAAAAATCTTCTTCTGGTGGGGATTCACAGTCTACCAAAGGGAAAGGCCAAAGAAAACCATGGTGCAAGGTCTGTAAGCAAAAGACCCACTGGACCAGTGATTGCACCAAGTCCAAAGACTCCAGTCCAGCACCCACCAATGCCCCTAAGGCACCTGTTCCCCCTAGTACAGTTGGTGGGAGTGCTCCAGCCAAGGGTTTAGTAGGGTTCACCCTGGGTACTGAGTTGGGCTCTGACCTAGTCAGAGAACTGACTCAGGCTGTGTTAGTCTGTGATGGAGGCATGGATGAGACCTCCACTGTGAGTCCCAGTAATCTGGGCAAGTACAGACAACAGCCTTTAATCAATGGACGTGAGGCTTTGGCATTTAGGGACACAGGGGCAAGTGTCACAATGGTGACACAAGACCTTGTGAATCCTGGGCAAGTTATACTTGGTGAGATGTACCAAGTGACCAATGCTAGCAATGTCAGAACAGACCATACTCTGGCAGTTGTTAACTTCTCCTGGGGAGGGGTAACTGGCCTTAAGAAGGTTGTGGTAAGTGCAAACCTACCAGTCGAATGCTTGCTTGGCAATGACTTAGAGATTTCTGCTTGGGCAGAAGTGGAGCTCAGGACCCATGCAGAAATGCTGGGGATCCCTGCAGATGTGTTTGCTGTGACCAGGTCACAAGCCAAAATGTCTAGCACTGAACAGGCCTTGGATTCTGGAAGAATGGACCAAGTGCCTTCCAAGAGGAGGAGTAGTAGGGTTAAGGCAGTGCCTTCCCCTTGGCTCAGGAGGAAGATCAGTCCCTTGAGGGGGATGATCTCAGCCCTGAAGAAGGAACTGTCCCAGAGGAACTTGAACCTGACCAGGTTGAGTTCTTGGGGACAGGGGGACCTTCTAGGGCAGATCTGAGCCAGGAGCAGCAGAGCTGCCCCTCCCTTGAACCCCTCAGACAGCAAGCTGCTGCTGAGGCTGCTGGGAAAGCTAGTGGTCCCCATACAGTGTATTGGGATGATGGACTCCTGTACTCAGAGAGTAGAGACCCCAAGCCTGGTGCTACCAGGAGGTTGGTTATACCTCTGAAGTTCAGGGGCTTCCTATTGACCCTAGCCAATGATATTCCCTTAGCAGGTCACCTGGGCCAGAACAAGACTTGGGACAGAATTGTCCCTCACTTTCACTGGCCCCACATGTCTGAAGACAGCAAGGAGTTTTGTTGCTCCTGTGTAACCTGCCAAGCCAGTGGCAAAGCAGGTGGCACTACAAAGGCCCCCTTGATACCACTACCTGTGGTGGGGGTGCCCTTTGAAAGGGTAGAGATTGACATTGTTGGTCCCATGGATCCCCAAACAGCCTCTGGGCACAGGTTTATCCTGGTGGTAGTGGATCATGCCACCAGGTACCCAGAAGCTATTCCCCTCAGGACCACTACAGCACCTGTGGTGGCAAGGGCCCTGTGAGAAGTTGGCCTGGCATATGCTGTCCACTAATTATAGTGGGCACCTTGCACCAGTCCAAACAACCCCTTATTGGAGATAGGTTAAAGACAACCTTATTGAAAGCTATCCTAGTGGTAGCTATGGAGAGCAGCCTTCAGGCTAAGTCTTGAAGGAATGTAAAGCAGCTTGTTTTACCAGTCTATAATCTCTTGAGTGATCAAATGAAAGAGCACCACACCAGGTATATATTCAAAATATATGTATTTATTGCTAAACACACCCCTCTAGTCTCTTTATGAGGCTAGAGTTCAAGTACATAAGTTATAAGTTATTAAAGCACAGTAATAGCACAAATACACGTTTGGGCCCTAGGGGCGTACCAAACCATATACCAATAAAGTGGTATGCGAACCACGACTGAACTAGACACTAGGCCTAGAGCCTCTAGAAGTGCTTGGACCACAAGGAACCACCCAAGGTAGTGACACAGGGGACCTACGGGAGACGCGTGCAGTGTAAATACACAACCGCGATACGCCGTTGACTTCTATGGAGAAAGTCGGGATCGGGAAATTAGAGAAAAGGGACACTTAAAAGAGGACTAGGACAAAACCCTTTGAGATCTAGGACTTTGAAGAGTCTCTACCCACGGGAGCACCGGAGTACTCGTGTTACCTCACCCAGGGAAGCCGGGTGCATAGGTGCCTTTCGGGGTCGGGTTTCGTCGTCGATTCGAATGGCGATCTGCTGCAAAGTGCTGCTGGCGGCCAAGAGAAAAGTGTCCGGGTGGATCCAAGAGTGGATCGGAGTTCTGAAGAACCTGAAAGCAGAGGGGACAGAGTCTGGGTCACTAGCCGGTGACCAGGAAGGCGATGGACAGATGCCCACCGATGTCGAGTGCTTCAGGTGCATTGATGGTCATCTTGACTCTTCAGCCACGAAGTCCAGGAGGCGTTGTCGGCGACCAGGAGCAGGATTCGGGCTGGTACATGATGTCTGTCGAGTGCTGAGGTGTCGGCGACCGGATTGGACCCAACAAGCCTTGGCAACGGCAAGTCTCGGTGAAGATGTAGATCGTCGATGGTGAAGACCAGCAAGGTCTGTGGAACTCACCCAGCAAGGGTAAGTGAGGGCAGGCCTGGAGCAACCAGGATGCCAAGTAAGAAAAAGATTGGCCTTCGTTAAGGGCTACTAGCCAATGGGCTAGCGACCGCGAAGGAGCCTCGTGACGCCGCACGTGGATCTGGCTTACGGGACACTCGTGGAGTGGGGGCCAGTGATCTTCGGTGCAGGTGGTGCTGGAGGCTAGGGCTACTCGGAGCCCAAAGCACGACTTCTTGGGAGACCAAGAAGAGGATGCACTTGCAAATATGCTTGGTGTCCAGGGGTCACGGTCTCAAGTCACCCACGATAGCCACGGGCCTCAGCTTTGCTGGGGACTCAGGGTAGCCTCGGGGAAGTCTGAGAATCCACCTCTGGTGATGCGATGTCTTCGGCGTCCGACGGGAGCTTCAGAAATGCAAACCGGACAGATGCTTCTTTGGTGCCTGCCAAGCAGGGGAGTCACTCCTTGACCCCAAGGGGATTCTTCCGTCCTCTAATCGTGAGTAGAGCGTCGAAGGTCCAGGATTCAGTTTCAGAGTTTCGTCCAGGGATAATCTAAAGTCCTAAGGACTGGGTTCCTACCTTTATACTAAAGATAGGGGTTGGACTACTCTGTGGCCCCACCTATGGGTGGGTCAGGGCAGAGGGGTGGCTACACCCCTTTCCCTTTGTCCAGTTCACGCCAAAGCAGGGGCTGCAAGCCCCTGATCCGGTTTGAACTGGGGTATGCACTAGGGACACCAAATGTGCCCCCAGTGCAGGACTTCAAAGCACCCGAAAGTGCTCCCGCCCAGCCCCAATACACATTATCCTGTCTGGGGAGGTGGTCACACCTCCCTGGGACAGGAAACCTATTGTCCAGGCCTCCCCTGCCGGAGTTTCATCCAGCAGCAGGAGGCCAGACTCGTGTCTGTGGCAGCAGCATCCATTTTGTGATGCCAGGGCTCTGGAAAGAAGTTACCGGACTAGTCAGAGTTAACATGTCTTTCCCTCTAGAAGGGTGGAATGCTACCCCCCTGCCAGGATTGGTGGGGGTAGTATTCCAAGATGTTTGACACCAAACACGACATGTTTAGGTGCAGCCATTCCAAAGTTAGCATTTTACCGCGAGGATATAATGCGCTTAAGAGTATATGGTCAGGCTGCACTACAAACAGCATCAGAGATGGTCTCCGAACGCTGCAGAGGGGCCCTGCTCATGCAGGGGCACCCTCTCACATAGGAACCATGCACTCTGCCTTTAGGATTGATAAGGCCTGCCTTAGGAGTGACTTATAGGTTTATATGTGTGTATGCATTTAGTGATATAGGTAACCTATATCACAGTAAGGGGTGCTTGCACCACCTTACCCAGGCTGCAGTAGCAGACCTGTGGTGTCAGTTTGGATGGCCTTCCAGGGGTGGCATAATACATGCTGCAGCCCCTGGCAGGCCTCTGAGGTACCTATGCCCTTGGTACATAGTATACCATTTACTAGGGACTTATAAGGGCACTCCAGATCCCAATCAGTGATGTGTCTAAGGCACATGGAAACCATTTTAGAGAGGAAGCAGCTAGGCTGGGGTTCTGATTAGCAGGGCCCCAGCCAGACTAATGTCGAAAAACAGTGAAGCATCAGCAAAAAGTGGGGGTACCCATGTGAAGCAGATCCTACTCTCCTACACAACCCCCCCAAACGTAGGGACATTAAACTAACCTTGCCCAGTTAAGTCTTCATGTTCTAAGTGGAAATACCTAGAGAGTCCATCTGCATTCGCATGGTTACTCCCAGGCCTATGTTCCACTGTAAAGTCCATCCCCTGTAGGGAAATGGACCACCTAAGCAGTTTGGGGTTTTCACCCTTCATTTGTTTTAGCCATAAGAGGGGCTTATGGTCTGTCTGAACCAGGAAGTGTGTACCAAACAAGTATGGCCTCAACTTCTTCAGAGCCCAGACCACAGCAAAGGCCTCCCTCTCTATGGCTGACCAACGTTTCTCTCTAGGGGTCAGCCTTCTGCTAATAAAAGCTACTGGCTGATCCTGACCTTCTTCATTCAATTGTGACAGTACAGCCCCTACCCCCAATTCAGATGCATCAGTTTGAACAATGAACTTCTTGGAGTAATCAGGACTCTGCAGAATTGGGGCAGTGCACATGGCCTGCTTGAGGTCATCAAATGCCTTTTGACAGCTAACTGTCCACTGAACCTTTTTGGGCATTTTCTTAGAAGTTAAGTCATTCAGGGGTGTCACTATTGATCCATACCCCTTGACAAATCTCCTATAGTACCCAGTCAGGCCTAAGAAGGCTCTCACCTGAGTCTGGGTAGTGGGAGCAGTCCAGTCCATGATGGTCTGGATCTTGCTCTGCAAAGGTTGAACCTGGCCTCCACCCACAAGGTGGCCCAGGTACACAACCTGACTCTGCCCTATCTGGCACTTAGTGGCCTTGATAGTCAGGCCTGCCTTTTGCAGGGCCTGTAAAACATTCCTGAGGTGGACCAGGTGATCCTCCCAGGTGGAGCTAAAGACAGCAATATCATCTAGATATGCTGCACTATAGGCTTCCAGTCCTGTGAGAACTGTGCTCACCAACCTCTGGAAAGTGGCAGGTGCATTCTTCAGACCAAAGGGCATTACCACAAATTGATAATGTCCACTAGGGGTTGAGAATGCTGTTTTGGGCTTTGCAGTATCAGCTAGTCTGATCTGCCAGTAGCCAGCTGTTAGGTCAAATGTGCTGAGATATTTGGCAGAGGCCAAAGTATCTATGATCTCATCTGCCCTGGGTATTGGATGGGCATCAGTCCTAGTGACTGCATTGAGACCCCTGTAGTCCACACAAAACCTCATCTCTCTTTTTCCACCACTGGTGTGAGGTTTCGGTACAAGGACCACTGGACTAGCCCAAGGGCTATCTGAGGGTTCAATAACTCCCAATTCCAACATTTTCTGGACTTCAGTCCTGATACAGTCCCTGACATGGTCAGGTTGCCTATAAATCTTGTTTTTAATAGGCAGACTGTCCCCAGTGTCCACTTCATGAGTGCACCAGGTGGTCTGACTGGGTGTCAGTGAAAACATATGTCTAAACTGATTGAGGACTTGCCTGCAATCAGTTTGTTGCTGGGTAGTGAGGCTGCCTGCCAAGGCTACACCATCAACTGACCCATCGTCAGGGTTCTGTGAGAGCAGGTCAGGGAGTGGGTCACTCTCTTCCTCCTGCCCTTCATCAGTAGCCATGAGCAAGCCCATGTCTGCCCTGTCCACATATGGTTTTAACCTGTTGACATGGAGAACCCTGTGGGGACTCCTGGGTGTTCCTAGGTCTACTAAATAAGTGACCTCACCCTTCTGCTCAACAATAGTGTGGGGTCCACTCCATTTATCTTGGAGAGCTGCTGGGGCCACTGGCTCCAACACCCACACCTTCTGTCCTGGCTGGTAAACAGTCAGAACAGCCTTTTGGTCATGCCAGGCCTTTTGAAGTTCCTGGCTAGCCTCAAGGTTTTTGGTTGCCTTTTTCATGTACTCAGCCATCCTGGAGCGGAGACCAAGTACATAGTCCACTATATCTTGCTTTGGGGGCTTGAGAGGTAACTCCCATCCTTCCTTCACCAAGCACAGTGGACCCCTCACAGGGTGGCCAAACAGAAGTTCAAAAGGGCTGTAACCAACCCCCTTCTGAGGCACCTCCCTATATGCGAATAAAAGGCAGGGCAAGAGTATGTCCCATCTACGCCTAAGCTTTTCTGGGAGACCTTTAATCATGCCCTTCAAGGTTTTGTTGAATCTCTCAACTAAACCATTGCATTGTGGGTGATAGGGTGTGGTGAACTTATAAGTCACTCCACACTCCTTCCACATTGCTTTTAAGTACCCAGACATGAAGTTAGCACCCCTGTCTGAGACTACCTCCTTAGGAAAGCCCACTCTTGAGAAGATTCCCAGGAGGGCCCTTGCCACCACAGGTGCTGTAGTGGTCCTGAGGGGAATAGCTTCTGGGTACCTGGTGGCATGATCCACTACCACCAGGATAAACCTGTGCCCAGAGGCTGTTTGGGGATCCATGGGACCAACAATGTCAATCCCACCCTTTCAAAGGGCACCCCCACCACAGGTAGTGGTATCAGGGGGGCCTTTGTAGTGCCACCTGCTTTGCCACTGGCTTGGCAGGTTACACAGGAGCGACAAAACTCCTTACTGTCTTCAGACATGTGGGGCCAGTGAAAGTGAGGGACAATTCTGTCCCAAGTCTTGTTCTGGCCCAGGTGACCTGCTAAGGGAATATCATGGGCTAGGGTCAATAGGAAGCCCCTGAACTTCAAAGGTATTACCAACCTCCTGGTAGCACCAGGCTTGGGGTCTCTACTCTCTGAGTACAGGAGTCCATCATCCCAGTACACTGTATGGGGACCACTAGCTTTCCCAGCAGCCTCAGCAGCAGCTTGCTGCCTGAGGGGTTCAAGGGAGGGGCAGCTCTGCTGCTCCTGGCTCAGATCTGCCCTAGAAGGTCCCCTGTCCCTAAGAACTCAACCTGGTCAGGTTCAAGTTCCTCTGGGACAGTTCCTTCTTCAGGGCTGAGATCATCCCCTCAAGGGACTGATCTTCCTCCTGAGCAAAGGGGAAGGCACTGCCTTAACCCTACTACTCCTCCTCTTGGAAGGCACTTGGTCCATTCTTCCAGAATCCAAGGCCTGTTCAGTGCTAGACATTTTGGCTTGTGACCTGGTCACAGCAAACACATCTGCAGGGATCCCCAGCATTTCTGCATGGGTCCTGAGCTCCACTTCTGCCGAAGCAGAAGTCTCTAAGTCATTGCCAAGCAAGCATTCGACTGGTAGGTTTGCACTTACCACAACCTTCTTAAGGCCAGTTACCCCTCCCCAGGAGAAGTTAACAACTGCCAGAGTATGGTCTGTTCTGACATTGCTAGCATTGGTCACTTGGTACATCTCACCAAGTATAACTTGCCCAGGATTCACAAGGTCTTGTGTCACCATTGTGACACTTGCCCCTGTGTCCCTAAATGCCAAAGCCTCACGTCCATTGATTAAAGGCTGTTGTCTGTACTTGCCCAGATTACTGGGACTCACAGTGGAGGTCACATCCATGCCTCCATCACAGACTAACACAGCCTGAGTCAGTTCTCTGACTAGGTCAGAGCCCAACTCAGTTCCCAGGGTGAACCCTACTAAACCCTTTGCTGGAGCACTTCCACCAACTGTACTAGGGGGAACAGGTGCCTTAGGGGCATTGGTGGGTGCTGGACTGGAGGCTTTGGACTTGGTGCAATCACTGGTCCAGTGGGTCTTTTGCTTACAGACCTTGCACCATGGTTTTCTTTGGCCTTTCCCTTTGGTAGACTGTGAATCCCCACCAGAAGAAGATTTTTGGGGGCCTGATGAAGACTTTTGATCTTTACCCTTCTCCCCACCCTTTTCAGAGTTCTTAGCATCTTGCTTCTTGGTTTCCCCACCTTGGTTCTGTACCTTCTGCTTCACCCTGGTTCTGACCCATTTGTCTGCCTTCTTTCCCAATTCTTGGGGAGAGGTCAGATCAGAGTCTACCAGGTATTGATGCAACAGCTGATTTTGACAGTTATTAAGAATCTGCTCCCTCATTATCAGATTGTACAATCCTGAGAAGTCACACACCTTACTGCCCATCAACCAGCCTTCCAGAGCCTTGGCAGAACAATCCACATAGTCTACCCAGTCTTGAGTCTGTGCTTTTTGGGTGTCTCTGAACTTCAACCTGTACTGGTCAGTGGTTAGGCCAAACCCATCAATAAGAGCACTCTTCAAGACCTTGTAATTATCAGCATCCTCCTCTCTAACAGTGAAGAGCTTATCTCTACCTTTGTCAGCAAAGGAGAGCCACAAGATTGCTGCCCACTGCTCTTGAGGGACCTTCTGTACCTTACAGGCCCTTTCTAATGCAGTTATCCATTTGTGGATATCATCCCCACTCTGGTAGGGAGTGTGAGAAGTTGGCCTGGCATATGCTGTCCACTAATTATAGTGGGCACCTTGCACCAGTCCAAATCGACTCTTATTGTAGGTAGGTTAAAGACAACCTTATTGAAAGCTATCCTAGTGGTAGCTGTGGAGAGCAGCCTTCAGGCTAAGTCTTGAAGGAATGTAAAGCAGCTTGTTTTACCAGTCTATAATCTCTTGAGTGACCAAATGAAAGAGCACCACACCAGGTATATATTCAAAATATATGTATTTATTACTAAACACACCCCTCTAGTCTCTTTATGAGGCTAGAGTTCGAAGTACATAGGTTATAAGATCTTAATTCACAGTAATAGCACAAATACACGTTTGGGCCCTAGGGGCGTACCAAACCATATACCAATAAAGTGGTATGCGAACCACGACTGAACTAGACACTAGGCCTAGAGCCTCTAGAAGTGCTTGGACCACAAGGAACCACCCAAGGTAGTGACACAGGGGACCCACGGGAGACGCGTGCAGTGTAAATACACAACCGCGATACGCCGTTAACTTCTATGGAGAAAGTCGGGATCGGGAAAATAGAGGAAAGGGACACTTAAAATAGGACTAGGACAAAACCCTTTGAGATCTAGGACTTTGAAGAGTCTCTACCCACTGGAGCACCGGAGTACTCGTGTTACCTCACCCAGGGAAGCCGGGTGCATAGGTGCCTTTCGGGGTCGGGTTTCGTCGTCGGTTCTTATGGCGATCTGCTGCAACGTGCTGCTGGCGACCAGGAGAAAAGTGTCCGGGTGGATCCAAGAGTGGATTGGAGTTCTGAAGAACCTGAAAGCAGAGGGGACAGAGTCTGGGTCACTAGCCAGTGACCAGGGAGGCGATGGACAGATGCCCACCGATGTCGAGTGCTTCAGATTCGATGACGGTCGTCTTGACTCTTCAGCCACGAGGTCCGGGAGGCGTTGTCGGCGACCAGGAGCAGGATTCGGGCTGTTGCTCGATGTCTGTCGAATGCAGAGGTGTCGGCGACCAGATTGGACCCAACAAGCCTTGGCAACGGCAAGTCTCGAGTAAGATGTAGATCGTCGATGATGCAGACCAGCAAGGTCTGGGGAACTCACCCAGCGAGGGTAAGTGAGGGCAGGCCTGGAGCAACCAGACTGCCAAGTAAAGAAAAGATTGGCCTTCGTTAAGGGCTACTAGCCAATGGGCTAGCGACCGCGAAGGAGCCTCGTGACGCCGCACGTGGAGCTGGCTTACAGGACACTCGTGGAGTGGGGGCCAGTGATCTTCGGTGCAGGTGGTGCTGGAGGCTAGGGCTACTCGGAGCCCAAAGCACGACTTCTTGGGAGACCCAGAAGATGGTGCACTTGCAAATGTGCTTGGTGTCCAGGGGTCACGGTCTCAAGTCACCCACGATAGCCACGGGCCTCAGCTTTGCTGGGGACTCAGGGTAGCCTCGGGGAAGTCTGAGAATCCACCTCTGGTGATGCGATGACTTCGGTGTCCGACGGGAGCTTCAGTGATGTGAACCGGACAGATGCTTCTTTGGTGCCTGCCAAGCAGGGGAGTCACTCCTTGACCCCAAGGGAGATTCTTCAGTCCTCTAATCGTGAGTAGAGCGTCGAAGGTCCAGGATTCTGTTTCAGAGTTTCGTCCAGGTATAATCTAAAGTCCTAGGGGCTGGGTTCCTACCTTTATTCTAAAAATAGGGGATGGACTACTCTGTGGCCCCACCTATGGGTGGGTCAGGGCAGAGGGGTGGCTACACCCTTTCCCTTTGTCCAGTTCGCACCAAAGCAGGGGCTGCAAGCCCCTGATCCGGTTTGAACTGGGGTATGCACAGGGACACCAAATGTGCCCCCAGTGCAGGACTTCAAAGCACCCGAAAGTGCTCCCGCCCAGCCCCAATACACATTGTCCTGTCTGGGGAGGTGGTCACACCTCCCTGGGACAGGAAACCTATTGTCCAGGCCTCCCCTGCCGGAGTTTCGTCCAGCAGCAGGAGGCCAGACTCGTGTCTGTGGCAGCAGCATCCATTTTGTGATGCCAGGCTCTGGAAAGAAGTTACCGGACTCGTCAGAGTTAACATGCCTTTCCCTCTAGAAGGGTGGAATGCTACCCCCGCCACCAGGATTGGCGGGGGGGTAGTATTCCAAGATGTTTGACACCAAACACGACATGTTTAGGTGCAGCCATTCCATAGTTAGCATTTTACCGCGAGGATATAATGCGTTTAAGAGTATATGGTCAGGCTGCACTACAAACAGCATCAGAGATGGTCTCCGAACGCTGCAGAGGGGCCCTGCTCATGCAGGGGCACCCTCTCACATAGGAACCATGCACTCTGCCTTTAGGATTGATAAGGCCTGCCTTAGGAGTGACTTATAGGTTTATATGTGTGTATGCATTTAGTGATATAGGTAACCTATACCACTGCAAGGGGTGCATGCACCACCTTACCCAGGCTGCAGTAGCAGACCTGTGGTGCCAGTTTGGATGGCCTACCAGGGGTGGCATAATACATGCTGCAGCCCCTGGCAGGCCTCTGAGGTACCTATGCCCTTGGTACATAGTATACCATATACTAGGGACTTACAAGGGCACTCCAGATCCCAATCAGTGATGTGCCTAAGGCACATGGAGACCCTTTTAAAGAGGAAACAGCTAGGCTGGGGTTCTGAATAGCAGGGCCCCAGCCAGACTAATGTCGAAAACCAGTGAAGTATCAGCAAAAAGTGGAGGTACCCCTGTGAAGCAGATCCTACTCTCCTACACAACCCCCCAAACGTAGGGACATTAAACTAACCTTGCCCAGTTAAGTCTTCATGTTCTAAGTGGAAATACCTAGAGAGTCCATCTGCATTCGCATGGTTACTCCCAGGCCTATGTTCCACTGTAAAGTCCATCCCCTGTAGGGAAATGGACCACCTAAGCAGTTTGGGGTTTTCACCCTTCATTTGTTTTAGCCATAAGAGGGGCTTATGGTCTGTCTGAACCAGGAAGTGTGTACCAAACAAGTATGGCCTCAACTTCTTCAGAGCCCAGACCACAGCAAAGGCCTCCCTCTCTATGGCTGACCAACGTTTCTCTCTAGGGGTCAGCCTTCTGCTAATAAAAGCTACTGGCTGATCCTGACCTTCTTCATTCAATTGTGACAGCACAGCCCCTACCCCCAACTCAGATGCATCAGTTTGAACAATGAACTTCTTGGAGTAATCAGGACTCTGCAGAATTGGAGCAGTGCACATGGCCTGCTTGAGGTCATCAAATGCCTTTTGACAGCTAACTGTCCACTGAACCTTTTTGGGCATTTTCTTAGAAGTTAAGTCATTCAAGGGTGTCACTATTGATCCATACCCCTTGACAAATCTCCTATAGTACCCAGTCAGGCCTAAGAAGGCTCTCACCTGAGTCTGGGTAGTGGGAGCAGTCCAGTCCATGATGGTCTGGATCTTGCTCTGCAAAGGTTGAACCTGGCCTCCACCCACAAGGTGGCCCAGGTACACAACCTGACTCTGCCCTATCTGGCACTTAGTGGCCTTGATAGTCAGGCCTGCCTTTTGCAGGGCCTGTAAAACATTCCTGAGGTGGACCAGGTGATCCTCCCAGGTGGAGCTAAAGACAGCAATATCATCTAGATAAGCTGCACTATAGGCTTCCAGTCCTGTGAGAACTGTGTTCACCAACCTCTGGAAAGTGGCAGGTGCATTTTTCAGACCAAAGGGCATCACCACAAATTGATAATGCCCACTAGGGGTTGAAAATGCTGTTTTGGGCTTTGCAGCATCAGCTAGTCTGATCTGCCAGTAGCCAGCTGTTAGGTCAAATGTGCTGAGATATTTGGCAGAGGCCAAAGTATCTATGAGCTCATCTGCCCTGGGTATTGGATGGGCATCAGTCCTAGTGACTGCATTGAGGCCTCTGTAGTCTACACAAAACCTCATCTCTCTTTTCCCACCACTGGTGTGAGGTTTAGGTACTAGGACTACTGGACTAGCCCAAGGGCTATCTGAGGGCTCAATCACTCCCAATTCCAACATCTTCTGGACTTCAGTCCTGATACAGTCCCTGACATGGTCAGGTTGCCTATAAATCTTGTTTTTAATAGGCAGACTGTCCCCAGTGTCCACTTCATGAGTGCACCAGGTGGTCTGACTGGGTGTCAGTGAAAACATATGTCTAAACTGATTGAGGACTTGCCTGCAATCAGTTTGTTGCTGGGTAGTGAGGCTGCCTGCCAAGGCTACACCATCAACTGACCCATCGTCAGGGTTCTGTGAGAGCAGGTCAGGGAGTGGGTCACTCTCTTCCTCCTGCCCTTCATCAGTAGCCATGAGCAAGCCCATGTCTGCCCTGTCCACATATGGCTTAAGTCTGTTGACATGGAGAACCCTTTGGGGACTCCTGGGTGTTCCCAGGTCTACTAAGTAAGTGACCTCACCCTTCTGCTCAACAATAGTGTGGGGTCCACTCCATTTGTCTTGGAGAGCTGCTGGGGCCACTGGCTCCAACACCCACACCTTCTGTCCTGGCTGGTAAACAGTCAGAACAGCCTTTTGGTCATGCCAGGCCTTCTGCAGTTCCTGGCTAGCCTCAAGGTTTTTGGTTGCCTTTTTCATGTACTCAGCCATCCTGGAGCGGAGACCAAGTACATAGTCCACTATATCTTGCTTTGGGGGCTTGAGAGGTAACTCCCATCCTTCCTTCACCAAGCAAAGTGGACCCCTCACAGGGTGGCCAAACAGAAGTTCAAAAGGGCTGTAACCAACCCCCTTCTGAGGCACCTCCCTATATGCGAATAAAAGGCAGGGCAAGAGTATGTCCCATCTACGCCTAAGCTTTTCTGGGAGCCCTTTAATCATGCCCTTCAAGGTTTTGTTGAATCTCTCAACTAAACCATTGCATTGTGGGTGATAGGGTGTGGTGAACTTATAAGTAACTCCACACTCCTTCCACATTGCTTTTAAGTAACCAGACATGAAGTTTGCACCCCTGTCTGATACCACCTCCTTAGGAAAGCCCACTCTTGAGAAGATTCCCAGGAGGGCCCTTGCCACCACAGGTGCTGTAGTGGTCCTGAGGGGAATAGCTTCTGGGTACCTGGTGGCATGATCCACTACCACCAGGATAAACCTGTGCCCAGAGGCTGTTTGGGGATCCATGGGACCAACAATGTCAATCCCTACCCTCTCAAAGGGCACCCCCACCACAGGTAGTGGTATCAGGGGGCCTTTGTAGTGCCACCTGCTTTGCCACTGGCTTGGCAGGTTACACAGGAGCGACAAAACTCCTTACTGTCTTCAGACATGTGGGGCCAGTGAAAGTGAGGGACAATTCTGTCCCAAGTCTTGTTCTGGCCCAGGTGTCCTGCTAAGGGAATATCATGGGCTAGGGTCAATAGGAAGCCCCTGAACTTCAAAGGTATTACCAACCTCCTGGTAGCACCAGGCTTGGGGTCTCTACTCTCTGAGTACAGGAGTCCATCATCCCAATACACTGTATGGGGACCACTAGCTTTCCCAGCAGCCTCAGCAGCAGCTTGCTGTCTGAGGGGTTCAAGGGAGGGGCAGCTCTGCTGCTCCTGGCTCAGATCTGCCCTAGAAGGTCCCCCTGTCCCCAAGAACTCAACCTGTTCAGGTTCAAGTTCCTCTGGGACAGTTCCTTCTTCAGGGCTGAGATCATCCCCCTCAAGGGACTGATCTTCCTCCTGAGCCAAGGGGAAGGCACTGCCTTAACCCTACTACTCCTCCTCTTGGAAGGCACTTGGTCCATTCTTCCAGAATCCAAGGCCTGTTCAGTTTTAGACAGTTTAGCTTGTGACCTGGTCACAGCAAACACATCTGCAGGGATCCCCAGCATTTCTGCATGGGTCCTGAGCTCCACTTCTGCCCAAGCAGAAGTCTCCAAGTCATTGCCAAGCAAGCATTCGACTGGTAGGTTTGCACTTACCACAACCTTCTTAAGGCCAGTTACCCCTCCCCAGGAGAAGTTAACAACTGCCAGAGTATGGTCTGTTCTGACATTGCTAGCATTGGTCACTTGGTACATTTCACCAAGTATAACTTGCCCAGGTAGCACAAGGTCTTGTGTCACCATTGTGACACTTGCCCCTGTGTCCCTAAATGCCAAAGCCTCTCGTCCATTGATTAAAGGCTGTTGTCTGTACTTGCCCAGATTACTGGGACTCACAGTGGAGGTCACATCCATGCCTCCATCACAGACTAACACAGCCTGAGTCAGTTCCCTGACTAAGTCAGAGCCCAACTCAGTTCCCAGGGTGAACCCTACTAAACCCTTTGCTGGAGCACCTCCACCAACTGTACTAGGGGGAACAGGTGCCTTAGGGGCATTGGTGGGTGCTGGACTGGAGTCTTTGGACTTGGTGCAATCACTGGTCCAGTGGGTCTTTTGCTTACAGACCTTGCACCATGGTTTTCTTTGGCCTTTACCCTTGGTAGACTGGGAATCCCCACCAGAAGAAGATTTTTGGGGGCCTGATGAAGACTTTTGATCTTTACCCTTCTCCCCACCCTTGTCAGAGTTCTTAGCATCTTGCTCCTTGGTTTCCCCACCTTGGTTCTGTACCTTCTGCTTCACCCTGGTTCTGACCCATTTGTCTGCCTTCTTTCCCAATTCTTGGGGAGAGGTCAGATCAGAGTCAACCAGGTACTGATGCAACAGCTGGTTTTGACAGTTATTAAGAATCTGCTCCCTCATTATCAGATTATACAATCCTGAGAAGTCACACACCTTACTGCCCATCAACCAGCCTTCCAGAGCCTTGGCAGAACAATCCACATAGTCTACCCAGTCTTGAGTCTGTGCTTTTTGGGTGTCTCTGAACTTCAACCTGTACTGTTCAGTGGTTAGGCCAAACCCATCAATAAGAGCACTCTTCAAGACCTTGTAATTATCAGCATCCTCCTCTCTAACAGTGAGGAGCTTGTCTCTACCTTTGTCAGCAAAGGAGAGCCACAAGATTGCTGCCCACTGCTCCTGAGGGACCTTCTGTACTTTACAGGCCCTCTCTAAAGCAGTTATCCATTTGTGGATGTCATCCCCACTCTGGTAGGGAGGGACAATCTTGCTCAGGTTCCTATGGTCATAGGACCTTTCCCTGTCTCTAGGGACATGGCTGCCACCATGGGACTCTAGTCCCAACTTTCTTCTCTCTCTAAGGAGATCTAGGGATTCCCTATCTAAAGCCAATTGCTTTTTTCTGATTTCCAGCTGAGTTTCCTCATACTGGACCAGTCTGTCTCTCCTCTCATGAGAGGATTCCCTCCTGTGAGAGGAGACAGAGCTCCCTATAGAGGTGCCAGAGTGGTTAGACTCCTGAGAAGGAGATCTAGACTTCCTGGGCACACTCTTAATCCTTCCTGGGGGACAAAGAGGGCATCATCCTGATCATCCTCATCATCTTCCACAGGAGGGATTGGGTTATCCAGGTCAGGGTCATTGTCACCCTCCTGGCCAGTCTCAGAGGGGGGCTGGGGGTATTGGTACCCCTGGCCTCCTCCTCTTCTCCTGCCCCACCCTCAGCTCATACCCCTTCAGTCCCCAAGGGCTTACTAAGGTCATAAGCCACCAACAACTCCTTGAGGTGTTGGGTGGTGGGGCTTTGGCCTGTCCTTATTTTTCTCAAGTTGCATAAAGCTCTCAATTCCAAGAATGGGAGTGTATCATACTTGGAGGGTGGAAGCTCAATGGCTTCCTGCAAGGATTCTTTAGACCCTACCCTTAAAGACATTACTAGTGTGGTGTGGTGTAGGCACTACCTACTCTAGTGTGGCCTACTAAACTCTCTTGAGTTGTAGAAAGGGTTGTGCTATCCCTTAACACACAACTCTAAGTTCAGTAGAACTTACTGTATTCTAAGCTTAAATTATATGTACCTTAGGTACCTTTAGTGGTTTTCAGTTGATCAATTCAATTGAGATTATCTGGTAAAACAATAGCAAGCTGGAATCCCACACGCTGCACACCAATGTGAGAAGTTGGCCTGGCATATGCTGTCCACTAATTATAGTGGGCACCTTGCACCAGTCCAAACAACCCCTTATTGGAGATAGGTTAAAGACAACCTTATTGAAAGCTATCCTAGTGGTAGCTATGGAGAGCAGCCTTCAGGCTAAGTCTTGAAGGAATGTAAAGCAGCTTGTTTTACCA
Source organism: Calotriton arnoldi (assembly GCA_963921515.1). Taxonomy (NCBI): domain Eukaryota; kingdom Metazoa; phylum Chordata; class Amphibia; order Caudata; family Salamandridae; genus Calotriton; species Calotriton arnoldi. The sequence continues at coordinate 570,720 of CAWUFW010010159.1, forward strand.
GTCTATAATCTCTTGAGTGACCAAATGAAAGAGCACCACACCAGGTATATATTCAAAATATATGTATTTATTGCTAAACACACCCCTCTAGTCTCTTTATGAGGCTAGAGTTCGAAATACATAAGTTATAAGTTATTAAATCACAGTAATGCACAAATACACGTTTGGGCCCTAGGGGCGTACCAAACCATATACCAATAAAGTGGTATGCGAACCACGACTGAACTAGACACTAGGCCTAGAGCCCCTAGAAATGCTTGGACCACAAGGAACCACCCAAGGTAGTGACACAGGGGACCTACGGGAGACGCGTGCAGTGTAAATACACAACCGCGATACGCCGTTGACTTCTATGGAGAAAGTCGGGATCGGGAAATTAGAGAAAAGGGACACTTAAAAGAGGACTAGGACAAAACCCTTTGAGATCTAGGACTTTGAAGAGTCTCTACCCACGGGAGCACCGGAGTACTCGTGTTACCTCACCCAGGGAAGCCGGGTGTATAGGTGCCTTTCGGGGTCGGGTTTCGTCGTCGATTCGAATGGCGATCTGCTGCAAAGTGCTGCTGGCGTCCAAGAGAAAAGTGTCCGGGTGGATCCAAGAGTGGATTGGAGTTCTGAAGAACCTGAAAGCAGAGGGGACAGAGTCTGGGTCACTAGCCGGTGACCAGGAAGGCGATGGACAGATGCCCACCGATGTTGAGTGCTTCAGGTGCGTTGACGGTCGTCTTGATCTTCATCCACGAAGTCCAGGAGGCGTTGTCGGTGACCAGGAGCAGGATTCGGGCTGGTACACGATGTCTGTCGAGTGCTGAGGTGTCGGCGACCGGATTGGACCCAACAAGCCTTGGCAATGGCAAGTCTCGGTGAAGATGTAGATCGTCGATGGTGCAGACCAGCTAGGTCTGTGGAACTCACCCAGCGAGGGTAAGTGAGGGCAGGCCTGGAGCAACCAGGATGCCAAGTAAGAAAAAGATTGGCCTTCGTTAAGGGCTACTAGCCAATGGGCTAGCGACCGCGAAGGAGCCTCGTGACGCCGCACGTGGATCTGGCTTACAGGACACTCGTGGAGTGGGGGCCAGTGATCTTCGGTGCAGTTGGTGCTGGAGGCTAGGGCTACTAGGAGCCCAAAGCATGACTTCTTGGGAGACCCAGAAGAGGATGCACTTGCAAATGTGCTCGGTGCCAGGGGTCACGGTCTCAAGTCACCCACGATAGCCACGGGCCTCAGCTTTGCTGGAAACTCAGGGTAGCCTCGGGGAAGTCTGAGAATCTACCTCTGGTGATGCGATGACTTCGGCGTCCAACGGGAGCTTCAGAAATGCGAACCGGACAGATGCTTCTTTGGTGCCTGCCAAGCAGGGGAGTCACTCCTTGACCCCAAGGGAGATTCTTCCGTCCTCTAATCGTGAGTAGAGCGTCGAAGGTCCAGGATTCTGTTTCAGAGTTTCGTCCAGGGATAATCTAAAGTCCTAAGGACTGGGTTCCTACCTTTATACTAAAGATAGGGGTTGGACTACTCTGTGGCCCCACCTATGGGTGGGTCAGGGCAGAGGGTGGCTACACCCCTTTCCCTTTGTCCAGTTCGCGCCAAAGCAGGGGCTGCAAGCCCCTGATCCGGTTTGAACTGGGGTATGCACAGGGACACCAAATGTGCCCCCAGTGCAGGACTTCAAAGCACCCGAAAGTGCTCCCGCCCAGCCCCAATACACATTATCCTGTCTGGGGAGGTGGTCACACCTCCCTGGGACAGGAAACCTATTGTCCAGGCCTCCCCTGCCGGAGTTTCGTCCAGCAGCAGGAGGCCAGACTCGTGTCTGTGGCAGCAGCATCCATTTTGTGATGCCAGGGCTCTGGAAAGAAGTTACCGGACTAGTCAGAGTTAACATGTCTTTCCCTCTAGAAGGGTGGAATGCTACCCCGCTGCCAGGATTGGCGGCGGGGTAGTATTCCAAGATGTTTGACACCAAACACGACATGTTTAGGTGCAGCCATTCCAAAGTTAGCATTTTACCGCGAGGATATAATGCGCTTAAGAGTATATGGTCAGGCTGCACAACAAACAGCATCAGAGATGGTCTCCGAACGCTGCAGAGGGGCCCTGCTCATGCAGGGGCACCCTCTCACATAGGAACCATGCACTCTGCCTTTAGGATTGATAAGGCCTGCCTTAGGAGTGACTTATAGGGTTATGTGTGTGTATGCATTTAGTGATATAGGTAACCTATATCACAGTAAGGGGTGCTTGCACCACCTTACCCAGGCTGCAGTAGCAGACCTGTGGTGTCAGTTTGGATGGCCTTCCAGGGGTGGCATAATACATGCTGCAGCCCCTGGCAGGCCTCTGAGGTACCTATGCCCTTGGTACATAGTATACCATATACTAGGGACTTATAAGGGCACTCCAGATCCCAATCAGTGATGTGCCTAAGGCACATGGAAACCATTTTAGAGAGGAAGCAGCTAGGCTGGGGTTCTGATTAGCAGGGCCCCAGCCAGACTAATGTCGAAAAACAGTGAAGCATCAGCAAAAAGTGGGGGTACCCATGTGAAGCAGATCCTACTCTCCTACAGGCCCTCCTGGGAATTTTCTCAAGAGTGGGCTTTCCTAAGGAGGTAGTCTCAGACAGGGGTGCTAACTTCATGTCTGGGTACTTAAAAGCAATGTGGAAGGAGTGTGGAGTGACTTATAAGTTCACCACACCCTATCACCCACAATGCAATGGTTTAGTTGAGAGATTCAACAAAACCTTGAAGGGCATGATTAAAGGGCTCCCAGAAAAGCTTAGGCGTAGATGGGACATACTCTTGCCCTGCCTTTTATTCGCATATAGGGAGGTGCCTCAGAAGGGGGTTGGTTACAGCCCTTTTGAACTTCTGTTTGGCCACCCTGTGAGGGGTCCACTGTGCTTGGTGAAGGAAGGATGGGAGTTACCTCTCAAGCCCCCAAAGCAAGATATAGTGGACTATGTACTTGGTCTCCGCTCCAGGATGGCTGAGTACATGAAAAAGGCAACCAAAAACCTTGAGGCTAGCCAGGAACTTCAAAAGGCCTGGCATGACCAAAAGGCTGTTCTGACTGTTTACCAGCCAGGACAGAAGGTGTGGGTGTTGGAGCCAGTGGCCCCAGCAGCTCTCCTGGACAAATGGAGTGGACCCCACACTATTGTTGAGCAGAAGGGTGAGGTCACTTACTTAGTAGACCTAGGAACACCCATGAGTCCCCACAGGGTTCTCCATGTCAACAGGTTAAAACCATATGTGGACAGGGCAGACATGGGCTTGCTCATGGCTACTGATGAAGGGCAGGAGGAAGAGAGTGACCCACTCCCTGACCTTCTCTCACAGAACCCTGACGATGGGTCAGTTGATGGTGTAGCCTTGGCAGGCAGCCTCACTACCCAGCAACAAACTGATTGCAGGCAAGTTCTCAATCAGTTTAGACATATGTTTTCACTGACACCCAGTCAGACCACCTGGTGCACTCATGAAGTGGACACTGGGGACAGTCTGCCTATTAAAAACAAGATTTATAGGCAACCTGACCATGTCAGGGACTGTATCAGGACTGAAGTCCAGAAAATGTTGGATTTGGGAGTTATTGAACCCTCAGATAGCCCTTGGGCTAGTCCAGTGGTCCTTGTACCAAAACCTCACACCAGTGGTGGAAAAAGAGAGATGAGGTTTTGTGTGGACTACAGGGGTCTCAATGCAGTCACTAGGACTGATGCCCATCCAATACCCAGGGCAGATGAGCTCATAGATACTTTGGCCTCTGCCAAATATCTCAGCACATTTGACCTAACAGCTGGCTACTGGCAGATCAGACTAGCTGATACTGCAAAGCCCAAAACAGCATTCTCAACCCCTAGTGGACATTGACCGCAGCTGCTTGCTGTACTCCGGATCGTCCAGCGCGTCCTGGCTCCCTCCTATTGCTGCCATCGAGCAGGCGCACGGCTCCGACCCCTGGTTCCAGGGTCGCATTGCATAATTTCCCTTCCCTGACCTGCCTACCTGCACGCCGATCCTCTACCTTAGCCTCCCAGCCGGGAGGCACATTCCCAGGTTGGAGACCCGTGCATCCTTCCTCACGTCCCGTAATTTTTCCGGCGGACTTCTCAGCCAGCAACTCGCTCTGGCCTTGCTCATCGCGGCTCCTTGACTTGCCGCACTCTTGGCAACTTCTCAGGCACCTGCTCTATCTATTAGTCCTGATGAGATCCCGATACTCTCTGCGGGATTGAAACGTCGTCGACACAGACATCCCTAACTCTATACTACTATTTGTACTGGTTGTGGAGTATGAGATGTAAACTCTACTGTGACTTGTGTTTATTTATATTCACGTATATTGGAAAGTCACAATTTTAAGTCACTTGCCTGGGGCAAGGAAATCGGCCGATTTCCTCTGCCTTGTCACGGTTGCCCACGTGTTAAATATTGTCTTGTTTCATCTACACTAGCATTAAATACCTATCTTGTAATTTAAACATTTGTTTATTCCAATTTTTATCACGAAATTGTGAAATTTTCGGTTTACATTCTTTTTGTGTGGGACCTTTGTTCTGTTAAACACTCTGCCAAATATCTCAGCACATTTGACCTAACAGCTGGCTACTGGCAGATCAGACTAGCTGATACTGCAAAGCCCAAAACAGCATTCTCAACCCCTAGTGGACATTATCAATTTGTGGTAATGCCCTTTGGTCTGAAGAATGCACCTGCCACTTTCCAGAGGTTGGTGAGCACAGTTCTCACAGGTCTGGAAGCCTATAGTGCAGCATATCTAGATGATATTGCTGTCTTTAGCTCCACCTGGGAGGATCACCTGGTCCACCTCAGGAATGTTTTACAGGCCCTGCAAAAGGCAGGCCTGACTATCAAGGCCACTAAGTGCCAGATAGGGCAGAGTCAGGTTGTGTACCTGGGTGGAGGCCAGGTTCAACCTTTGCAGAGCAAGATCCAGACCATCATGGACTGGACTGCTCCCACTACCCAGACTCAGGTGAGAGCCTTCTTAGGCCTGACTGGGTACTATAGGAGATTTGTCAAGGGGTATGGATCAATAGTGACACCCCTGAATGACTTAACTTCTAAGAAAATGCCCAAAAAGGTTCAGTGGACAGTTAGCTGTCAAAAGGCATTTGATGACCTGAAGCAGGCCATGTGCACTGCTCCCATTCTACAGAGTCCTGATTACTCCAAGAAGTTCATTGTTCAAACTGATGCATCTGAATTGGGGGTAGGGGCTGTACTGTCACAATTGAATGAAGAAGGTCAGGATCAGCCAGTAGCTTTCATTAGCAGAAGGCTGACCCTTAGAGAGAAACGTTGGTCAGCCATAGAGAGGGAGGCCTTTGCTGTGGTCTGGGCTCTGAAGAAGTTGAGGCCATACTTGTTTGGTACACACTTCCTGGTTCAGACAGACCATAAGCCCCTCTTATGGCTTAAACAAATGAAGGGTGAAAACCCCAAACTGCTTAGGTGGTCCATTTCCCTACAGGGGATGGACTTTACAGTGGAACATAGACCTGGGAGTAACCATGCCAATGCAGATGGACTCTCTAGGTACTTCCACTTAGAACATGAAGACTTAACTGGGCAAGGTTAGTTTAATGTCCCTACGTTTGGGGGGTTGTGTAGGAGAGTAGGATCTGCTTCACATGGGTACCCCCACTTTTGCTGATGCTTCACTGTTTTTCGACATTAGTCTGGCTGGGGCCCTGCTAACCAGAACCCCAGCCTAGCTGCTTCCTCTCTAAAATGGTTTCCATGTGCCTTAGGCACATCACTGATTGGAATCTGGAGTGCCCTTATAAGTCCCTAGTATATGGTATCCTATGTACCAAGGGCATAGGTACCTCAGAGGCCTGCCAGGGGCTGCAGCATGTATTATGCCACCCCTGGAAGGCCATCCAAACTGACACCACAGGTCTGCTACTGCAGCCTGGATATGGTGGTGCATGCACTCCTTACTGTGATATAGGTTACCTATATCACTAAATACATACACACATATAAACCTATAAGTCACTCCTAAGGCAGGCCTTATCAATCCTAAAGGCAGAGTGCATGGTTCCTATGTGAGAGGGTGCCCCTGCATGAGCAGGGCCCCTCTGCAGCGTTCGGAGACCATCTCTGATGCTGTTTGTAGTGCAGCCTGACAATATACTCTTAAGCGCATTATAACCTCGCGGTAAAATGCTAACTTTGGAATGGCTGCACCTAAACATGTCGTGTTTGGTGTCAAACATCTTGGAATACTACCCCCCGCCAATTCTGGCGGCGGGGGTAGCATTCCACCCTTCTAGAGGGAAAGACATGTTAACTCTGGCTAGCCCGGTAACTTCTTTCCAAAACCCTGGCATCACAAAATGGATGCTGCTGCCACAGACACGAGTCTGGCCTCCTGCTGCTGGACGAAACTCCGGCAGGGGAGGCCTGGACAATAGGTTTCCTGTCCCAGGAGGTGTGACCACCTCCCCAGACAGGATAATGTGTATTGGGGCTGGGCGGGAGCACCTTCGGGTGCTTTGAAGTCCTGCACTGGGGGCACATTTGGTGTCCCTGTGCATACCCCAGTTCAAACCGGATCAGGGGCTTGCAGCCCCTGCTTTGGCGCGAACTGGACAAAGGGAAAGGGGTGTAGCCACCCCTCTGCCCTGACCCACCCATAGGTGAGGCCACAGAGTAGTCCAACCCCTAAACTTAGTATAAGTATAGGAACCCAGTCCTTAGGACTTTAGATTATCCCTGGACGAAACTCTGAAACTGAATCCTGGACCTTCGACGCTCTACTCATGATTAGAGGACAGAAGAATCTCCCTTGGGGTCAAGGAGTGACTCCCTGCTTGGCAGGCACCAAAGAAGCATCTGTCCGGTTCTCATTTCTGAAGCTCCCGTCGGACGCCGAAGTCATTGCATCACCAGAGGTAGATTCTCAGACTTCCCGAGGCTACCCTGAGTCCCCAGCAAAGCTGAGGCCCGTGGCTATCGTGGGTGACTTGAGACCGTGACCCTTGGACACCGAGCATATTTGCAAGTGCATCCTCTTCTGGGTCTCCCAAGAAGTCGTGCTTTGGGCTCCGAGTAGCCCTAGCCTCCAGCACCACCTGCACCGAAGATCACTGGCCCCCACTCCACGAGTGTCCTGTAAGCCAGATCCACGTGCAGCGTCACGAGGCTCCTTCGCGGTCGCTAGCCCGTTGGCTAGTAGCCCTTACCGAAGGCCAATCTTTTTCTAACTTGGCATCCTGGTTGCTCCAGATCTGCCCTCACTTACCCTCGCTGGGTGAGTTCCACAGACCTTGCTGGTCTGCACCATCGACGATCTACATCTTCACCGAGACTTGCCGTTGCCAAGGCTTGTTGGGTCCAATCCGGTCGCCGACACCTCAGCACTCGACAAACATCGTGTACCAGCCCGAATCCTGCTCCTGGTTGTAGGAAGGTGGAATCTGACTATATGGTTGCCCCCACTTTTTTTATGGTGTTTTGCTGGTTTATGACTTAGTTGGACTGGGATCCTGCTATTCAGGGCCCCAGTCTATCTGCTTTCTCTGTAAAAAGGTTTCCATGTGCCTTAGGCACATCACTGATTGGGATCTGGAGTGCCCTTATAAGTCCCTAGTATATGGTATACTATGTACCAAGGGCATAGGTACCTCAGAGGCCTGCCAGGGGCTGCAGCATGTATTATGCCACCCCTGGAAGGCCATCCAAACTGACACCACAGGTCTGCTACTGCAGCCTGGGTAAGGTGGTGCATGCACCCCTTACTGTGATATAGGTTACCTATATCACTAAACACATACATACATATAAACCTATAAGTCACTCCTAAGGCAGGCCTTATCAATCCTAAAGGCAGAGTGCATGGTTCCTATGTGAGAGGGTGCCCCTGCATGAGCAGGGCCCCTCTGCAGCGTTCGGAGACCATCTCTGATGCTGTTTGTAGTGCAGCCTGACCATATACTCTTAAGCGCATTATATCCTCGCGGTAAAATGCTAACTTTGGAATGGCTGCACCTAAACATGTCGTGTTTGGTGTCAAACATCTTGGAATACTACCCCCCGCCAATTCTGGCGGCGGGGGTAGCATTCCACCCTTCTAGAGGGAACGACATGTTAACCCTGACTAACCCGGTAACTTCTCTCCAAAGCCCTGGCATCACAAAATGGATGCTGCTGCCACAGACACGAGTCTGGCCTCCTGCTGCTGGACGAAACTCCGGCAGAGGAGGCCTGGACAATAGGTTTCCTGTCCCAGGGAGGTGTGACCACCTCCCCAGACAGGATAATGTGTATTGGGGCTGGGCGGGAGCACCATCTGTGTGCTTTGAAGTCCTGCACTGGGGGCACATTTGGTGTCCCTGTGCATACCCCAGTTCAAACCGGATCAGGGGCTTCCAGCCCCTGCTTTGGCGCGAACTGGACAAAGGGAAAGGGGTGTAGCCACCCCTCTGCCCTGACCCACCCATAGGTGGGGCCACAGAGTAGTCCAACCCCTATCTTTAGTATAAAGATAGGAACCCAGTCCTTAGGACTTTAGATTATACCTGGACGAAACTCTGACACTGAATCCTGGACCTTCGACGCTCTACGACAAGATTAGAGGACTGAAGAATCTCCCTTGGGGTCAAGGAGTGACTCCCCTGCTTGGCAGGCACCAAAGAAGCATCTGTCCGGTTCGCATCACTGAAGCTCCCGTCGGACGCCGAAGTCATCGCATCACCAGAGGTGGATTCTCAGACTTCTCCGAGGCTACCCTGAGTCCCCAGCAAAGCAGAGGCCCGTGGCTATCATGGGTGACTTGAGACCGTGACCCCTGGACACCAAGCACATTTGCAAGTGCACCATCTTCTGTGTCTCCCAAGAAGTCGTGCTTTGGGTTCCGAGTAGCCCTAGCCTCCAGCACCACCTGCACCGAAGATCACTGGCCCCCACTCCACGAGTGTCCTGTAAGCCAGCTCCACGTGCGGCGTCACGAGGCTCCTTCGCGGTCGCTAGCCCGTTGGCTAGTAGCCCTTAACGAAGGCCAATCTTTTCTTTACTTGGCATCCTGGTTGCTCCAGGCCTGCCCTCACTTACCCTCGCTGGGTGAGTTCCCCAGACCTTGCTGGTTTGCATCATCGACGATCTACATCTTACTCGAGACTTGCCGTTGCCAAGGCTTGTTGGGTCCAATCCGGTCGCCGACACCTCAGCACTCGACAGACATCAAGCACCAGCCCGAATCCTGCTCCTGGTCGCCGACAACGCCTCCCGGACCTCGTGGCTGAAGAGTCAAGACGACCGTCAATGCACCTGAAGCACTGGACATCGGTGGGCATCTGTCCATCGCCTTCCTGGTCACTGGCTAGTGACCCAGACTCTGTCCCCTCTGCTTTCAGGTTCTTCAGAACTCCGATCCACTCTTGGATCCACCCGGACACTTTTCTCTTGGCCGCCAGCAGCACTTTGCAGCAGATCGCCATTCGAATCGACGACGAAACCCGACCCCGAAAGGCACCTATGCACCCGGCTTCCCTGGGTGAGGTAACACGAGTACTCCGGTGCTCCCGTGGGTAGAGACTCTTCAAAGTCCTAGATCTCAAAGGGTTTTGTCCTAGTCCTCTTCTAAGTGTCCCTTTCCTCTATTTTCCCGATCCCGACTTTCTCCATAGAAGTTAACGGCGTATCGCGGTTGTGTATTTACACTGCACGCGTCTCCCGTGGGTCCCCTGTGTCACTACCTTGGGTGGTTCCTTGTGGTCCAAGCACTTCTAGAGGCTCTAGGCCTAGTGTCTAGTTCAGTCGTGGTTCGCATACCACTTTATTGGTATATGGTTTGGTACGCCCCTAGGGCCCAAACGTGTATTTGTGCTATTACTGTGATTTAATATCTTATAACTTATGTACTTCGAACTCTAGCCTCATAAAGAGGCTAGAGGGGTGTGTTTAGTAATAAATACATATATTTTGAATATATACCTGGTGTGGTGCTCTTTCATTTGGTCACTCAAGAGATTATAGACTGGTAAAACAAGCTGCTTTACATTCCTTCAAGACTTAGCCTGAAGGCTGCTCTCCATAGCTACCACTAGGATAGCTTTCAATAAGGTTGTCTTTAACCTACCTACCAATAAGAGGTCGATTTGGACTGGTGCAAGGTGCCCACTATAATTAGTGGACAGCATATGCCAGGCCAACTTCTCACATTGGTGTGCAGCGTGTGGGATTCCAGCTTGCTATTGTTTTACCAGATAATCTCAATTGAATTGATCAACTGAAAACCACTAAAGGTACCTAAGGTACATATAATTTAAGCTTAGAATACAGTAAGTTCTACTGAACTTAGAGTTGTGTGTGAAGGGATAGCACAACCCTTTCTACAACTCAAGAGAGTTTAGTAGGCCACACTAGAGTAGGTAGTGCATTCACCACACCACACTAGTAATGTCTTTAAGGGTAGGATCCAAAGAATCCTTGCAGGAAGCCATTGAGCTTCCACCCTCCAAGTATGATACACTCCCATTCTTGGAATTGAGAGCTTTATGCAACTTGAGAAAAATAAGGACAGGCCAAAGCCCCACCACCCAACACCTCAAGGAGTTGTTGGTGGCTTATGACCTTAGTAGGCCCTTGGGGACTGAAGGGGCAGGAGCTGAGGGTGGGGCAGAGGAAGAGGAGGAGGCCAGGGGTACCAATACCCCCAGCCCCCCCTCTGAGACTGGCCAGGAGGCTGACAATGACCCTGACCTGGATAACCCAATCCCTCCTGTGGAAGATGATGAGGATGATCAGAATGATGCCCTCTTTGTCCCCCAGGAAGGATTAAGAGTGTGCCCAGGAAGTCTAGATCTCCTTCTCAGGAGTCTAACCACTCTGGCACCTCCATAGGGAGATTTATCTCCTCTCACAGGAGGGAATCCTCCCATGAGAGAAGAGCCAGACTGGTCCAGTATGAGGAAACTCAGCTGGAAATCAGAAAAAGCAATTGGCTTTAGATAGGGAATCCCTAGATCTCCTTAGAGAGAGAAGAAAGTTGGGACTAGAGTCCCATGGTGGCAGCAATATCCCTAGAGATAGGGACAGGTCTTATGACCATAGAAACCTAAACAAGATTGTCCCTCCCTACCAGAGTGGGGATGACATCCACAAATGGATAACTGCACTGGAGAGGGCCTGTAAAGTTCAGAAGGTCCCCCAGAGGCAGTGGGCAGCAATCTTGTGGCTCTCCTTTGCAGACAAAGGTAGAGACAAGCTCCTCACTGTAAGAGAAGAGGATGCTGACAATTACACAGTCTTGAAGAGTGCTCTGATAGATGGGTTTGGCCTAACCACTGAACAGTATAGGTTGAAGTTCAGAGACACCCAAAAGCTCAGACTCAAGACTGGGTTGATTTTGTAGATTGTGCTACAAAGGCTCTGGAAGGTTGGATACATGGCAACAAAGTGCATGACTTTTTAGGATTGTACAATTTGATTATGAGGGAGCAGATCCTTAATAATTGTCAAAACCAGCTTTTGCACCAGTATCTGGTGGACTCTGATCTGACCTCTCCCCAAGAATTGGGAAAGAAGGCAGACAAATGGGTCAGAACCAGAGTAAAGACTAGAAATCAGGGTGGTGACCAGAAGAAAGATTCTACTAAGTCCCAAGAGAAAGGTGGGGATAAATCTAAGGATAAGTCCACTACAGGGCCCCAAAATTCCTCTTCTGGGGGTGGGTCCCAAACTCCTTCCTCTCCTGAAAAGAAACCATATTGCCATGTCTGTAAAAAGCCTGGGCACTGGAAAACTGATCCCAGTTGCCCCAGGATTGGCAATAAAGAAAATGTTCCTCCCACAACTACTACCACCCCTCCTGGTACTACCAGTAGTAATCCTCCAGTTGGGAGTAGTGCACCCAAAAAGTTAGGTGCTTTTGCAAGAGGAACAGAGGTGGGCCCTAGTTTAGACAGGGACCCCTCAACAGACTCCTCTGACTCTGATGGTGGTATAGGATTTGCCACCTTTACCATGGGTCCCATAGCATTGGGCAGGTACAGATTGGAGCCAATAATTAATGGTCAGAAAGCTGTGGCATTTAGGGACACCGGGGCTAGTGTCACCATGGTGGCAGGGAAACTAGTCCCCCTCACCAGCTTTTACCTGAGTTTAAATACCAGGTGACCAACATTGATGGTGTCAGAACAGATCACCCCATGGCCATAGTCAATCTCAGCTGGGAGGGGGTCACAGGCCCAAAAGAGTGGCAGTGTCCCCAACCTTACCTGTAGATTGCCTGATGGGCAATGATCTGGAAATTTCAGCCTGGGCTGAAGTTGAACATCAAACCCATCTCAGGATGCTGGGCGTCCCTGTAAAGGTTAGTGGGGCTGTAATGGCCACAGCCCCAGCCCAAGAATTTGGAAAGATGGAGCCTGAAAGAATGGCCCACTCTCCCCCAAAAGAGAGCACAAGGGTTGAAGAAAAGTCTTCTTCCCTCCAGACAGTAGGTAAGGGTCAGCCTCCTCAGGGAACTGACCCTACCCCTAGTGAAGGAACTGCCCCAGAGGTAGTCAGGCCTGGCCTGGCCACACCCCTGATGGCAGAGGACCCTTCCAAGGTGGTACCCAGTCTGGAGCAGGTAACCTGCCCCTCTCTACCCTGCCTCAGCCAGCCCAGGGCTGCAGAGGTCAGGGAGGTCAGTGGACCCCAGGGCCCCCTGTCCAGAGGAACCCCCCATCAGCAGATTAGGGGCACCCAGTCTAGTAGCCCTAGCCAGGTGAAAACTCCTCTACACACTGAGGGATCCCCCATGCCTTTATGTAGGGACCTCCCCAGAAGGACTCTGGTAGGCAAGGGCAAACCTGGGACCTGAAGGTTCCAAACCTGCCCTGTCCCTCCAGTAGTCCATCCAAAGGGACCCAACCCCCAGCTGTAGGCAGCCAAAGGTTGACCCTTAGAGCAAAGTGCAACTCAGTCATGGAAAGACAGGCATACATGGTGACCAGTGATCTGAGGAAACTGAGGCCAACATTCCTAGGGCCTCACTTCCCTACTCAGACACCTCACCAGCCTTGTACTTTACCTAAGCACACCACAGGTAGTGATTCCCCATGGTGGAGACCCTCTTATACCCTTAGGGTGAGGGATTGCTTAGTGGACCATAAGACAGGGGGCAACCATGCTAGTGCAGGTGCTTCCTTATATGACCACTTAGTCAATGAAGGCTCAACTGGCCAAGGTTAGCCTTATCTCCTTTCGTTTGGGGGGTTATGTAGGAAGGTGGAATCTGACTATATGGTTGCCCCCACTTTTTTATGGTGTTTTGCTGGTTTATGACTTAGTTGGACTGGGATCCTGCTATTCAGGGCCCCAGTCTATCTGCTTTCTCTGTAAAAGGTTTCCATGTGCCTTAGGCACATCACTGATTGGGATCTGGAGTGCCCTTATAAGTCCCTAGTATATGGTATACTATGTACCAAGGGCATAGGTACCTCAGAGGCCTGCCAGGGGCTGCAACATGTATTATGCCACCCCTGGAAGGCCATCCAAACTGACACCACAGGTCTGCTACTGCGGCCTGGGTAAGGTGGTGCATGCACCCCTTACTGTGATATAGGTTACCTATATCACTAAACACATACATACATATAAACCTATAAGTCACTCCTAAGGCAGGCCTTATCAATCCTAAAGGCAGAGTGCATGGTTCCTATGTGAGAGGGTGCCCCTGCATGAGCAGGGCCCCTCTGCAGCGTTCGGAGACCATCTCTGATGCTGTTTGTAGTGCAGCCTGACCATATACTCTTAAGCGCATTATATCCTCGCGGTAAAATGCTAACTTTGGAATGGCTGCACCTAAACATGTCGTGTTTGGTGTCATACATCTTGGAATACTACCCCCCGCCAATTCTGGCGGCGGGGGTAGCATTCCACCCTTCTAGAGGGAACGACATGTTAACCCTGACTAACCCGGTAACTTCTCTCCAAAGCCCTGGCATCACAAAATGGATGCTGTTGCCACAGACACGAGTCTGGCCTCCTGCTGCTGGACGAAACTCCGGCAGGGGAGGCCTGGACAATAGGTTTCCTGTCCCAGGGAGGTGTGACCACCTCCCCAGACAGGATAATGTGTATTGGGGCTGGGCGGGAGCACCATCTGTGTGCTTTGAAGTCCTGCACTGGGGGCACATTTGGTGTCCCTAGTGCATACCCCAGTTCAAACCGGATCAGGGGCTTCCAGCCCCTGCTTTGGCGTGAACTGGACAAAGGGAAAGGGGTGTAGCCACCCCTCTGCCCTGACCCACCCATAGGTGGGGCCACAGAGTAGTCCAACCCCTATCTTTGGTATAAAGATAGGAACCCAGTCCTTAGGACTTTAGATTATACCTGGACCGAAACTCTGACACTGAATCCTGGACCTTCGACGCTCTACGACAAGATTAGAGGACTGAAGAATCTCCCTTGGGGTCAAGGAGTGACTCCCCTGCTTGGCAGGCACCAAAGAAGCATCTGTCCGGTTCGCATCACTGAAGCTCCCGTCGGACGCCGAAGTCATCGCATCACCAGAGGTGGATTTTCAGACTTCCCGAGGCTTCCCTGAGTCCCCAGCAGAGCTGAGGCCCGTGGCTATCGTGGGTGACTTGAGACCGTGACCCCTGGACACCAAGCACATTTGCAAGTGCACCATCTTCTGGGTCTCCCAAGAAGTCGTGCTTTGGGCTCCGAGTAGCCCTAGCCTCCAGCACCACCTGCACCGAAGATCACTGGCCCCCACTCCACGAGTGTCCTGTAAGCCATCTCCACGTGCGGCGTCACGAGGCTCCTTCGCGGTCGCTAGCCCGTTGGCTAGTAGCCCTTAACGAAGGCCAATCTTTTCTTTACTTGGCATCCTGGTTGCTCCAGCCCTGCCCTCACTTACCCTCGCTGGGTGAGTTCCCCAGACCTTGCTGGTCTGCATCATCGACGATCTACATCTTACTCGAGACTTGCCGTTGCCAAGGCTTGTTGGGTCCAATCCGGTCGCCGACACATCAGCACTCGACAGACATCGAGCACCAGCCGAATCCTGCTCCTGGTTGCCAACAACGCCTCCCGGACCTCGTGGCTGAAGAGTCAAGACGACCATCAACGCACCTGAAGCACTCGACATCGGTGGGCATCTGTCCATCGCCTTCCTGGTCACTGGCTAGTGACCCAGACTCTGTCCCCTCTGCTTTCAGGTTCACCAGAACTCCGATCCACTCTTGGATCCACCCGGACACTTTTCTCTTGGCCACCAGCAGCACTTTGCAGCAGATCGCCATTCGAATCGACGACGAAACCCGACCCCGAAAGGCACCTATGCACCCGGCTTCCCTGGGTGAGGTAACACGAGTACTCCGGTGCTCCCGTGGGTAGAGACTCTTCAAAGTCCTAGATCTCAAAGGGTTTTGTCCTAGTCCTCTTCTAAGTGTCCCTTTCCTCTATTTTCCCGATCCCGACTTTCTCCATAGAAGTTAACGGCGTATCGCGGTTGTGTATTTACACTGCACGCGTCTCCCGTGGGTCCCCTGTGTCACTACCTTGGGTGGTTCCTTGTGGTCCAAGCACTTCTAGAGGCTCTAGGCCTAGTGTCTAGTTCAGTCGTGGTTCGCATACCATTTTATTGGTATATGGTTTGAGTACGCCCCTAGGGCCCAAACGTGTATTTGTGCTATTACTGTGATTTAAGATCTTATAACCTATGTACTTCGAACTCTAGCCTCATAAAGAGACTAGAGGGTGTGTTTAGTAATAAATACATATATTTTGAATATATACCTGGTGTGGTGCTCTTTCATTTGGTCACTCAAGAGATTATAGACTGGTAAAACAAGCTGCTTTACATTCCTTCAAGACTTAGCCTGAAGGCTGCTCTCCATAGCTACCACTAGGATAGCTTTCAATAAGGTTGTCTTTAACCTACCTACCATAAGGAGTCGATTTGGACTGGTGCAAGGTGCCCACTATAATTAGTGGACAGCATATGCCAGGCCAACTTCTCACACTGGTCGCCGACAACGCCTCCTGAACCTCGTGGCTGAAGAGTCAAGACGACCGTCAATGCACCTGAAGCACTCGACATCGGTGGGCATCTGTCCATCGCCTTCCTGGTCACTGGCTAGTGACCCAGACTCTGTCCCCTCTGCTTTCAGGTTCTTCTGTACTCCGATCCACTCTTGGATCCACCCGGACACTTTTCACTTGGTCGCCAGCAGCACTTTGCAGCAGATCGCCATTCAAATCGACGACGAAACCCGACCCGAAAGGCACCTATGCACCCGGCTTCCCAGGGTGAGGTAACACGAGTACTCCGGTGCTCCCGTGGGTAGAGACTCTTCAAAGTCCTAGATCTCAAAGGGTTTGGTCCAAGTCCTCTTTTAAGTGTCCCTTTTCTCTAATTTCCCGATCACGACTTTCTCCATAGAAATCAACGGCGTATCGCGGTTGTGTATTTACACTGCACGCGTCTCCCGTGGGTCCCCTGTGTCACTACCTTGGGTGGTTCCTTGTGGTCCAAGCACTTCTAGAGGCTCTAGGCCTAGTGTCTAGTTCAGTCGTGGTTCTTATACCACTTTATTGGTATATGGTTTGGTACGCCCCTAGGGCCCAAACGTGTATTTGTGCTATTACTGTGTTTAAATAACTTCTAACTTATGTACTTCCGAACTCTAGCCTCATAAAGAGACTAGAGGGGTGTGTTTAGCAATAAATACATATATTTTGAATATATACCTGGTGTGGTGCTCTTTCATTTGATCACTCAAGAGATTATAGACTGGTAAAACAAGCTGCTTTACATTCCTTCAAGACTTAGCCTGAAGGCTGCTCTCCATAGCTACCACTAGGATAGCTTTCAATAAGGTTGTCTTTAACCTATCTCCAATAAGGGGTTGTTTGGACTGGTGCAAGGTGCCCACTATAATTAGTGGACAGCATATACCAGGCCAACTTCTCACATAATGCACAGGTTCCCCCTCTTATACTAAAAGGAGGGGAGGGACTAGCTCTATGACCCTACCTATGGGAGGGTCAGGGGAGTGGGTGGCTACACCCACTTCCCTTTGTCCAGTTTCGCGCCAGAGCAAGGACAGGTAGCCCCTGAGCCGGTTTGAACTGGCATATGCACAGAGGAGCCTTCTGCTCCCCCAGTGCAGGACTTCAAAGCACTCTAGGAGTGCATCCACCCAGCCCCAATACACTAAACCCTGTCTGGGAGGTGGTCACACCCCTTGGGACAGGATATCTATTGTTGGGCTTCCTCCACTGTGAGTGTTGGTCATCAGCAGGAGGGCAGCCCAGTGTCTGTGACTGGTGGCATCCATTTTGTGATGCCAGGGCTCTGCAGGATTCTACCGCGTTTCCACAGTAGGTACATGTCTATCCCTCTAGAAGGGTGGAATGCTACCCCCGCCGCCAGGACTGGCGGGGGGTAGTATTCCAAGGTGTTTGACACCAAACACGACATGTTTCGATGCAGCCATTCCAAAGTTAGCATTTTACCGCGAGGATATAATGCACTTAAAAGTATATGGTTTAACCAAGCATCCACAAACAGCACCAGAGAATGGACTCTGAGAGCTGCAGAGGGGCCCTGCTCAGGCAGAGGCACCCCCTCACATAGAAGCCAAGCACCCTGCCCTCAGGATTGTTAGGGCCTGCCTTAGGGGTGACTGATAGGGTTATATGTGTGTGTAGGAGAGATATAGGGAACCTATATCTCAGTGAGGGGTGCTAGCACTTCCTCACTCAGGCTGCAGTAGCAGGCCTGTGGTGTCAGATTTAGTCTGCTTCCCAGGGGTGGCATAATACATGCTGCAGCCCCTGGTAGGCCTGTGAAGTACCTATGCCCTTGGTACCTAAGGTACCATATACTAGGGACTCATAAGGTGCCACAGTATCCAATCACTAGTGCACCTAGAGTGCACTCCAAATCGTTTAGAGAGAACATAGAGGCTGGGGCCCTGATTAGCAGGGTCCCAGCCTGACTATAGCCAGAAACCAGTGTAAACATCAGAAAAAAGTGGGGGCAACATAAGAGGCAGATCCTACTCTCCTACAGCTCCCCTGGACATCACAGCCACGGTCCAGCCCTGTCAGTCAGTAGAGGCCATCGCTCCCCTGGACGTCACAGCCACGGTCCAGCGCTGCGAGTCAGGAGAGGCCTTCGCTCCCCTGGACATCACAGCCACGGTCCAGCGCTGCGAGTCAGCAGAGGCCTTCGCTCCCCTGGACATCACAGCCACGGTCCAGCGCTGCGAGTTAGGAGAGTCCTTCGCTCCCCAGGACATCACAGCCACGGTCCAGCGCTGTCAGTCAGGAGAGTCCTTCGCTCCCCTGGAGAACACAGCCACGGTCCAGCGCTGCCAGTCAGGAGATGCCTTCACTCCCCTGGACATCACAGCCACGGTCCAGCCCTGTCAGTCAGGAGAGGCCTTCGCTCACCTGGACGTCACAGCCATGGTCCAGTGCTGTCAGTCAGGAGAGTCCTTCGCTCCCCTGGACATCACAGCCATGTTCCAGCGCTGCGAGTCAGGAGAGGCCTTCGCTCCCCTGGACATCACAGCCACGGTCCGGCCATCTCAGTCAGGAGAGGCCTTCACTCCCCTGAACGTCACAGCCACGGTCCAGCGCTGTCAGTCAGGAGAGGCCTTCGCTCCCCTGAACGTCACAGCCACGGTCCAGCGCTGCGAGTCAGGAGAGGCCTTCACTCCCCTGGACGTCACAGCCGCGGTCCAGCACTGTCACTCAGGAGAGGCCTTCACTCCCCTGGACGTCACAGCCGCGGTCCAGCGCTGTCAGTCAGGAGAGGCCTTCGCTCCCCTGGACGTCACAGCCGCGGTCCAGCGCTGTCAGTCAGGAGAGGCCTTTGCTCCCCTGGACGTCACAGCCACGGTCCAGCGCTGCGAGTCAGAATAGGCCTTCGCTCCCCTGGACGTCACAGCCACGGTCCAGCGCTGCGAGTCAGAAGAGGCCTTCGTGTGAGAAGTTGGCCTGGCATATGCTGTCCACTAATTATAGTGGGCACCTTGCACCAGTCCAAATCGACTCTTATGGTAGGTAGGTTAAAGACAACCTTATTGAAAGCTATCCTAGTGGTAGCTGTGGAGAGCAGCCTTCAGGCTAAGTCTTGAAGGAATGTAAAGCAGCTTGTTTTACCAGTCTATAATCTCTTGAGTGACCAAATGAAAGAGCACCACACCAGGTATATATTCAAAATATATGTATTTATTACTAAACACACCCCTCTAGTCTCTTTATGAGGCTAGAGTTCGAAGTACATAGGTTATAAGATCTTAAATCACAGTAATAGCACAAATACACGTTTGGGCCCTAGGGGCGTACCAAACCATATACCAATAAAGTGGTATGCAAACCACGACTGAACTAGACACTAGGCCTAGAGCCTCTAGAAGTGCTTGGACCACAAGGAACCACCCAAGGTAGTGACACAGGGGACCCACGGGAGACGCGTGCAGTGTAAATACACAACCGCGATACGCCGTTAACTTCTATGGAGAAAGTCGGGATCGGGAAAATAGAGGAAAGGGACACTTAAAAGAGGACTAGGACAAAACCCTTTGAGATCTAGGACTTTGAAGAGTCTCTACCCACTGGAGCACCGGAGTACTCGTGTTACCTCACCCAGGGAAGCCGGGTGCATAGGTGCCTTTCGGGTCGGGTTTCGTCGTCGGTTCTTATGGCGATCTGCTGCAAAGTGCTGCTGGCGACCAGGGGAAAAGTGTCCGGGTGGATCCAAGAGTGGATCGGAGTTCTGAAGAACCTGAAAGCAGAGGGGACAGAGTCTGGGTCACTAGCCAGTGACCAGGGAGGCGATGGACAGATGCCCACCGATGTCGAGTGCTTCAGATTCGGTGACGGTCGTCTTGACTCTTCAGCCACGAGGTCCGGGAGGCGTTGTCGGCGACCAGGAGCAGGATTCGGGCTGTTGCTCGATGTCTGTCGAGTGCAGAGGTGTCGGCGACCAGATTGGACCCAACAAGCCTTGGCAACGGCAAGTCTCGAGTAAGATGTAGATCGTCGATGATGCAGACCAGCAAGGTCTGGGTAACTCACCCAGCGAGGGTAAGTGAGGGCAGGCCTGGAGCAACCAGACTGCCAAGTAAAGAAAAGATTGGCCTTCGTTAAGGGCTACTAGCCAACGGGCTAGCGACCGCGAAGGAGCCTCGTGACGCCGCACGTGGAGCTGGCTTACAGGACACTCGTGGAGTGGGGGCCAGTGATCTTCAGTGCAGATGGTGCTGGAGGCTAGGGCTACTCGGAGCCCAAAGCACGACTTCTTGGGAGACCCAGAAGATGGTGCAGTTGCAAATGTGCTCGGTGTCCAGGGGTCACGGTCTCAAGTCACCCACGATAGCCACGGGCCTCAGCTTTGCTGGGGACTCAGGGTAGCCTCGGGAAGTCTGAGAATCCACCTCTGGTGATGCGATGACTTCGGCGTCCGACGGGAGCTTCAGTGATGCGAACGGGACAGATGCTTCTTTGGTGCCTGCCAAGCAGGGGAGTCACTCCTTGACCCCAAGGGAGATTCTTCAGTCCTCTAATCGTGAGTAGAGCGTCGAAGGTCCAGGATTCTGTTTCAGAGTTTCGTCCAGGTATAATCTAATCTTGCTGTGGCAAGGGTTCCCCATTTTAACCAGTAAAACAGGGAGGGACTAACTCTATGACCCCACCTATGGGAGGGTCAAGGGAGGAGTGGCTACACCCACTTCCCTTTGTCCAGTTTCGCGCCAGAGCAGGGGCAGGTAGCCCCTGAGCTGGTTTGAACTGGCATATGCACAGAGGAGCCTTTTGCTCCCCCAGTGCAGGACTTCAAAGCACTCTAAGAGTGCACCCACCCAGCCCCAATACACATTATCCTGTCTGGGGAGGTGGTCACACCTCCCTGCAACAGGAAACCTATTGTCCAGGCCTCCCCTGCCGGAGTTTCATCCAGCAGCAGGAGGCCAGACTTGTGTCTGTGGCAGCAGCATCCATTTTGTGATGCCAGGGCTTCAGAAAGAAGTTACCGGGTAAGCCAGAGTTAACATGTCTTTCCCTCTAGAAGGGTGGAATGCTACCCCCGCCGCCAGGATTGGCGGGGGGTAGTATTCCAAGATGTTCGACACCAAACACGACATGTTTAGGTGCAGCCATTCCAAAGTTAGCATTTTACCGCGAGGATATAATGCGCTTAAGAGTATATGGTCAGGCTGCACTACAAACAGCATCAGAGATGGTCTCCGAACGCTGCAGAGGGGCCCTGCTCATGCAGGGGCACCCTCTCACATAGGAACCATGCACTCTGCCTTTAGGATTGATAAGGCCTGCCTTAGGAGTGACTTATAGGTTTATATGTGTGTATGTATTTAGTGATATAGGTAACCTATATCACAGTAAGGGGTGCATGCACCACCTTACCCAGGCTGCAGTAGCAGACCTGTGGTGTCAGTTTGGATGGCCTTCCAGGGGTGGCATAATACATGCTGCAGCCCTTGGCAGGCCTCTGAGGTACCTATGCCCTTGGTACATAGTATACCATATACTAGGGACTTATAAGGGCACTCCAGATCCCAATCAGAGATGTGCCTAAGGCACATGGAATCCATTTTACAGAGAAAGCAGATAGACTGGGGCCCTGAATAGCAGGATCCCAGTCCAACTAAGTCATAAACCAGCAAAACACCATGAAAAAAAGTGGGTGCAACCATATAGTCAGATTCCACCTTCCTACACTTCGCTCCCCTGGACGTCACAGCCACGGTCCAGCGCTGTGAGTCAGAAGAGGCCTTCGCTCCCCTGGACGTCACAGCCACGGTCCAGCGCTGTCAGTCAGGAGAGGCCATCGCTCCCCTGGACGTCACAGCCACGGTCCAGCGCTGTCAGTCAGGAGAGGCCTTCGCTCCCCTGTACGTCACAGCCACGGTCCAGCGCTGTCAGTCAGGAGAGGCCTTCGCTCCCCTGGATGTCACAGCCACGGTCCAGCGCTGCGAGTCAGGAGAGGCCTTCGCTCCCCTGGACGTCACAGCCACGGTCCAGTGCTGCGAGTCAGGAGAGGCCTTCGCTCCCCTGGACGTCACAGCCACGGTCCAGCGCTGCGAGTAAGGAGAGGCCTTCGCTCCCCTGGACGTCACAGCCACGGTCCAGCGCTGCGAGTCAGGAGAGGCCTTTGCTCCCCTGGACGTCACAGCCATGGTCCAGCGCTGCCAGTCAGGAGAGGCCTTCGCTCCCCTGGACATCACAGCCGCGGTCCAGCGCTGTCAGCCAGGAGAGGCCTTCGCTCCCCTGGACGTCACAGCCACGGTCCAGCGCTGTCAGTCAGGAGAGGCCTTCGCTCCCCTGGACGTCACAGCCGCGGTCCAGCGCTGCGAGTCAGGAGAGGCCTTCGCTCCCCTGGACGTCACAGCCGCGGTCCAGCGCTGCCAGTCAGGAGAGGCCTTCGCTCCCCTGGACGTCACAGCCACGGTCCAGCCCTGTCAGTCAGGAGAGGCCTTCGCTCCCCTGGACATCACAGCCACGATCCAGCGCTGCGAGTCAGGAGAGGCCTTCGCTCCCCTGGACATCACAGCCACGGTCCAGCGCTGCGAGTCAGGAGAGGCCTTCACTCCCCTGAACGTCACAGCCACGGTCCAGCGCTGCGAGTCAGGAGAGGCCTTCACTCCCCTGGACATCACAGCCACGGTCCAGCCCTGTCAGTCAGGAGAGGCCTTCACTCCCTGAACGTCACAGCCACGGTCCAGCGCTGCGAGTCAGGAGAGGCCTTCGCTCCTCTGGACGTCACAGCTACGGTCCAGCCATGTCAGTCAGGAGAGGCCTTCACTCCCTGAACGTCACAGCCACGGTCCAGCGCTGCGAGTCAGGAGAGGCCTTCGCTCCCCTGGACATCACAGCCACGGACCAGCGCTGCGAGTCAGGAGAGGCCTTCACTCCCCTGGACATCCCAGCCACGGTCCAGCACTGTGAGTCAGGAGAGGCATTCGCTCCCCTGGACGTCACAGCCGCGGTCCAGCGCTGTCAGTCAGGAGAGGCCTTCACTCCCCTGGACGTCACAGCCACGGTCCAGCCCTCTCAGTCAGGAGAGGCCTTCACTCCCCTGGACATCACAGCCGCGGTCCAGCGCTGCGAGTCAGGAGAGGTCTTCGCTCCCCTGGACATCACAACCACGGTCCAGCCCTGTCAGTCAGGAGAGGCCTTCACTCCCCTGAACGTCACAGCCACGGTCCAGCCCTCTCAGTCAGGAGAGGCCTTCACTCCCCTGGACATCACAGCCACGGTCCAGCGCTGTCAGTCAGGAGAGGCCTTCACTTCCCTGGACGTCACAGCCAAGGTCCAGCGCTGCGAGTCAGCAGAGGCCTTCGCTCCCCTAGACATCACAGCCGCGGTCCAGCGCTGCCAGTCAGGAGAGGCCTTCGCTCCCCTGGACATCACAGCCACGGTCCAGCGCTGCCAGTCAGGAGAGGCCTTCACTCCCCTGGACATCACAGCCACGGTCCAGCCCTGTCAGTCAGGAGAGGCCTTCACTCCCTGAACGTCACAGCCACGGTCCAGCCCTCTCAGTCAGGAGAGGCCTTCACTCCCTGGACATCACAGCCGCGGTCCAGCGCTGCGAGTCAGGAGAGGCCTTCACTCCCCTGAACGTCACAGCCACGGTCCAGCGCTGCGAGTCAGGAGAGGCCTTCACTCCCCTGGACATCACAGCCACGGTCCAGCCCTGTCAGTCAGGAGAGGCCTTCACTCCCTGAACGTCACAGCCACGGTCCAGCGCTGCGAGTCAGGAGAGGCCTTCGCTCCTCTGGACGTCACAGCTACGGTCCAGCCATGTCAGTCAGGAGAGGCCTTCACTCCCTGAACGTCACAGCCACGGTCCAGCGCTGCGAGTCAGGAGAGGCCTTCGCTCCCCTGGACATCACAGCCACGGACCAGCGCTGCGAGTCAGGAGAGGCCTTCGCTCCCCTGGACATCCCAGCCACGGTCCAGCACTGTGAGTCAGGAGAGGCATTCGCTCCCCTGGACGTCACAGCCGCGGTCCAGCGCTGTCAGTCAGGAGAGGCCTTCACTCCCTGGACGTCACAGCCACGGTCCAGCCCTCTCAGTCAGGAGAGACCTTCGCTCCCTGGACATCACAGCCGCGGTCCAGCGCTGCGAGTCAGGAGAGGTCTTCGCTCCCCTGGACATCACAACCACGGTCCAGCCCTGTCAGTCAGGAGAGGCCTTCACTCCCTGAACGTCACAGCCACGGTCCAGCCCTCTCAGTCAGGAGAGGCCTTCACTCCCTGGACATCACAGCCACGGTCCAGCGCTGTCAGTCAGGAGAGGCCTTCACTTCCCTGGACGTCACAGCCAAGGTCCAGCGCTGCGAGTCAGCAGAGGCCTTCGCTCCCCTAGACATCACAGCCGCGGTCCAGTGCTGCCAGTCAGGAGAGGCCTTCGCTCCCCTGGACATCACAGCCACGGTCCAGCGCTGCGAGTCAGGAGAGGCCTTCACTCCCTGGACATCACAGCCACGGTCCAGCCCTGTCAGTCAGGAGAGGCCTTCACTCCCCTGAACGTCACAGCCACGGTCCAGCCCTCTCAGTCAGGAGAGGCCTTCACTCCCCTGGACATCACAGCCGCGGTCCAGCGCTGCGAGTCAGGAGAGGCCTTCACTCCCCTGGACGTCACAGCCATGGTCCAGCGCTGCGAGTCAGGAGAGGCCTTCACTCCCCTGAACGTCACAGCCACGGTCCAGTGCTGCGAGTCAGGAGAGGCCTTCGCTCCCCTGGACGTCACAGCCACGGTCCAGCGCTGCGAGTCAGGAGAGGCCTTCGCTCCCCTGGTATATGCTGGGGAGCGAAGTTGGCCTGGTATATGCTGTCCACTAATTATAGTGGGCACCTTGCACCAGTCCAAACAACCCCTTATTGGAGATAGGTTAAAGACAACCTTATTGAAAGCTATCCTAGTGGTAGCTATGGAGAGCAGCCTTCAGGCTAAGTCTTGAAGGAATGTAAAGCAGCTTGTTTTACCAGTCTATAATCTCTTGAGTGACCAAATGAAAGAGCACCACACCAGGTATATATTCAAAATATATGTATTTATTGCTAAACACACCCCTCTAGTCTCTTTATGAGGCTAGAGTTCAAGTACATAAGTTAGAAGTTATTAAATCACAGTAATAGCACAAATACACGTTTGGGCCCTAGGGGCGTACCAAACCATATACCAATAAAGTGGTATGCGAACCACGACTGAACTAGACACTAGGCCTAGAGCCTCTAGAAGTGCTTGGACCACAAGGAACCACCCAAGGTAGTGACACAGGGGACCTACGGGAGACGCATGCAGTGTAAATACACAACCGCGATACGCCGTTGACTTCTATGGAGAAAGTCGGGATCGGGAAAATAGAGAAAAGGGACACTTAATCAATCAATCAATCAATCACGGCATTTATAGAGCGCGCTACTCACCCGGGAGGGTCTCAAGGCGCTGGGGGAGGGGGTAAGTTACTGCTCGAACAGCCAGGTCTTGAGCTGCTTCCTGAAGGAGAGATGGTCCTGGGTTCGCCGAAGGTGAGTGGGGAGGGAGTTCCAGGTCTTGGCTGCCAGGTAGGAGAAGGATCTTCCTCCGGCGGTGGTTCTGCGGATGCGTGGTACGGTGGCGAGGGCGTGGCTGGTTGATCGTAGCTGGCGGGTGGGCGTGTAGAAGGTCATGCGGTCGTTGAGGTACTTTGGGCCCAGGTCGTGGAGGGCCTTGTGTGCGTGGATGAGGAGTCTGAACGTGATTCTCTTGCTGACGGGGAGCCAGTGCAGGTCTTTCAGGTGTCCGGTGATGTGGCTGTGTCGGGGGATGTCCAGGATGAGTCGTGCGGAGGCGTTCTGGATGCGCTGGAGTCTTTTTGAAGTTTGGCTGTGGTTCCGGCGTAGAGGGTGTTCCCATAGTCCAGTCGGCTGGTGACGAGTGCCTGGGTGACGGTCTTCCTGGTTTCAGTGGGGATCCATCTGAAGATCTTGCGGAGCATGCGCAGGGTGTTGAAGCACGAAGATGAGACGGCGTTGACTTGTCTGGTCATCGACAGGGAGGAGTCCAGGATGAAGCCCAGGTTTTGTGCGTGGTCCGTTGGCTTGGGCGCGGTGCCCAGGGCCGGGGGCCACCAGGAGTCGTCCCAGGCGGAGGGTGATGAGCCCAGGATGAGGACTTCCATCTTGTCTGAGTTCAGTTTAAGGCGGCTGATCCTCATCCAGTCGGCGACGTCTTTCATCCCGTCGTGTAGGTTGGCTCTGGCGGTGGTGGGGTCGTTGGTGAGGGAGAGGATCAGCTGGGTGTCGTCAGCGTAGGAGATGATGTTGAGGTTGTGTTGGCGTGCGATGGCTGCGAGGGGGCTCATGTAGACGTTGAAGAGGGTTGGACTGAGTGAAGATCCTTGTGGAACGCCGCAGATGACTTCGGTGGCCTCGGATCTGAACGGGGGAGGCGGACTCTCTGGGTTCTTCCGGCGAGGAACGAGATGATCCATTCCAGTGCTTTCTCTCGGATTCCGATGTTGCTGAGGCGCTTCACTAGGGTGCGGTGGCAGACGGTGTCGAACGCCGCGGAGAGGTCCAAGAGGATGAGGGCTGCTGTTTCCCCGTTGTCGTTTAGGGTTCTGATGTCGTCGGTGGCTGCGATGAGGGCGGCCTCGGTGCTGTGGTTGGCCCGAAACCCGGACTGCGAGGGGTCAAGGGATCCATTCGTCTCGAGGAAGGCGGCAAGCTGTCTGTTGACGGTCTTCTCGATGACTTTGGCCGGAAACGGAAGGAGCGAGATGGGACGGTAGTTCTTGAGGTCGGTGGGGTCCGCCGTTGGTTTCTTCAGGAGGGCGGTAAGCTCGGCGTGCTTCCAGCTCTCCGGGAAGGTGGCGGTGTGGAAGGAGGAGTTGATGATGTCCCGGAGATGGGGTGCGATGGTGGCGTCGGCTTTGTTGAAGACGTGGTGTGGGCAGGGGTCGGTTGGTGATCCGGAGTGGATGGAGTTCATCGTGCGGGTGGTGTCTTCGGTGCTGATCGGGGTCCAGTTGCAGAGGGTGGTGGTGGCGGGCGTTGGTTCGGCGGTAGGGTGCGTGGTTTGTGCGTCGAAGCTGTTATGTATGTCGGTGATCTTGCGGTGGAAGAACGCGGCGAGTGAGTTGCAGAGGTCTTGCGAGGGGGTGATGTCGTTGTTTCCGGCGCTGGGGTTGGAGAACTCTTTGACGATGCTGAAAAGTTCCTTGCTGTCGTGGGCGTTGTTGTCCAGTCGTTCTTTGAGTGCCGACTTCTTGGTGGCACGGATCAGCTGGTGGTGTTTGCGGGTGGCGTGCTTGAGGGCGGTCCTGTTGTCTGTGGTCTGGTCGAGTCGCCAGGTTTTCTCGAGAGTGCGGCAGTTCTTCTTGGATTCCTTGAGTTCGTTGGTGAACCAAGGGGTTTTCTTGCTTCCGGGTCTGCTGGGAGGGTTTTTAGTGGTGCGAGGTCGTCGGCGCAGGCGGTCAGCCACTTGGCGAGGTTGCTGGCTGCTTCGTTTGGGTCCGTTGTGTTGGTGGGTGTGTTCTGGCTGAGGGAGGCGGTGAGCTGCTCGGCGGTGATCTTGCTCCAGCTCCGGCGGGGAGCCTGTTGCGGGTGGTGGTGGGTCGCAGTCTTTCTGAAGCTGAAGTGGACGCAGCTGTGGTCGGTCCAGTGGAGTCCGGTGCGTGGCTGAAGGAGATGTGCTTGCTGGAAGAGAAGACGGGGTCAAGCGTGTGGCCGGCGTAGTGGGTGGGCGTGTTCACCAGTTGCTTGAGTCCGAGGTTGGCGAGGTTGTCCAGCAGGGCGGTGGTGTTTCTGTCGTTGTTGTTCTCCAGGTGGAAGTTGAGGTCCCCTAGGAGGATGTAGTCGGCGGAGGGCATGGCGTGCGGGCTGATGAAGTCTGCGATGTCTTCGCTGAATAGTGTGCGTGGTCCCGGGGGTCTGTAGATGAGGGTGCCTCGGAGGGTGGTCTTGGGGTCAGTGTGTATCTGGAAGTGTAGGTGTTCGGGCGGCGGTGAAGGTCTCGTCGGAGTTAGTCGAGATGCGGATGGTGTTCTTGTGTACGATGGCGATGCCTCCTCCCGTCTGGTTGACGCGGTCCCTCCGGGTGATCTTGTATCCGTCCGGGATGGCTATGGCGATGTCGGGCGCTGAGGAGGCGTTCATCCAGGTTTCGGTGAGGAAGGCGACGTCCGGTGCTGTTGCGTCGAGCAGGTCCCAGAGTTCCAAGGCGTGCCTGTGGACGGAGCGGGTGTTCAACAGGATGCATTTCAGGTGGTTGCTGCTGGTGCACGTCTTGGCGGGGGTGGTGCACGTCCGGGGGCAGGTGAATCGGCAGGCTTGGCAGGTGAAGGGTCCGTGGGTGCGTCTCGGTGAGGCTCGGTAGCAGGCAGGGTTCCGGCCGGCATTGAGTGCGGTGAGGGTGGCGGCGTCGTAGGTCCGTCGAGTAGTGTTGCATCGGTGGGATCCAGGGGTTCTGGCGCTGGGCGCGGTCCAGTCGCGGACGGGCGCAGACGGGCTTGCCTTAGGCGCGCCTTTGGCGCGCCAGCCGGCGCGAGCGCGCAGCGGCCGCCATTTATGGGGAGGTGGGAGGGAGGAGCAGCTGGGAGGCGGGAGGCAGGGGCAGCGAATGGGCAGTCAGGGGGCGGGGCCGCAGGGGACGCAGCAGCGGGAATGGCGAGAGGCAGCGGGGGCACAAAGTACAAGGGGAGAGAAAAACAGACAAATTACAGTACAACGCTAATGGGGCAGCGAGGGGCACAGAAAGGAAAAAGGGGGAGAAAACAGACAAATTACGAGTACAACGCTAATGGGGCAGCGAGGGGCACAGAAAGGAAAAAAGGGGGAGAAAACAGACAAATTACGAGTACAACGCTAATGGGGCAGCGAGGGGCACAGAAAGGAAAAAGGGGGGAGAAAACAGACAAATTACGAGTACAACGCTAATGGGGGCAGCGAGGGGCACAGAAAGGAAAAAAAGGGGGAGAAAACAGACAAATTACGAGTACAACGCTAATGGGGGCAGCGAGGGGCACAGAAAGGAAAAAGGGGAGAAAACAGACAAATTACGAGTACAACGCTAATGGGGCAGCGAGGGGCACAGAAAGGAAAAAGGGGGAGAAAACAGACAAATTACGAGTACAACGCTAATGGGGCAGCGAGGGGCACAGAAAGGAAAAAGGGGGAGAAAACAGACAAATTACGAGTACAACGCTAATGGGGCAGCGAGGGGCACAGAAAGGAAAAAGGGGGGAGAAAACAGACAAAATACGAGTACAACGCTAATGGGGCAGCGAGGGGCACAGAAAGGAAAAAAGGGGGGAGAAAACAGACAAATTACAGCACAACGCAAATGGGGCAGCGAGGGGCACAGAAGGAAAATGGGGAGACGGGCAAGAAATACGGGCACCGGGGCCACAAGCGGAGGGCGATCTTACCTGCAGAAGCAGCGGGCAGACAACACAGGCGGAGCTGTGTGGTGGGGGAGCGACCTACCTGGCAAGGTCAAGGTCTAGGACTTTGAAGAGTCTCTACCCACGGGAGCACCGGAGTACTCGTGTTACCTCACCCAGGGAAGCCGGGTGCATAGGTGCCTTTCGGGGTCGGGTTTCGTCGTCGATTCGAATGGCGATCTGCTGCAAAGTGCTGCTGGCGGCCAAGAGAAAAGTGTCCGGGTGGATCCAAGAGTGGATCGGAGTTCTGAAGAACCTGAAAGCAGAGGGGACAGAGTCTGGGTCACTAGCCAGTGACCAGGAAGGCGATGGACAGATGCCCACCGATGTTGAGTGCTTCAGGTGCGTTGACTGTTGTCTTGACTCTTCAGCCACGAGGTCCAGGAGGCGTTGTCGGCAACCAGGAGCAGGATTCGGGCTGGTACACGATGTCTGTCGAGTGCTGAGGTGTCGGCGACCGGATTGGACCCAACAAGCCTTGGCACCGGCAAGTCTCGGTGAAGATGTAGATCGTCGATGGTGCAGACCAGCAAGGTCTGTGGAACTCACCCAGCGAGGGTTAGTGAGGGCAGGCCTGGAGCAACCAGGATGCCAAGTAAGAAAAGGATTGGCCTTTGTTAAGGGCTACTAGCCAATGGGCTAGCGACCGCGAAGGAGCCTCGTGATGCCGCACGTGGATCTGGCTTACAGGACACTCGTGGAGTGGGGGCCAGTGATCTTCGGTGCAGGCGGTGCTGGAGGCTAGGGCTACTCGGAACCCAAAGCACGACTTCTTGGGAGACCCAGAAGAGGATGCACTTGCAAATGTGCTCTATGTCCAGGGGTCACGGTCTCAAGTCACCCACGATAGCCAAGGGCCTCAGCTTTGCTGGGGACTCAGGGTAGCCTCGGGGAAGTCTGGGAATCCACCTCTGGTGATGCGATGACTTCGGTGTCCGACGGGAGCTTCAGAAATGCAAACCGGACAGATGCTTCTTTGGAGCCTGCCAAGCAGGGGAGTCACTCCTTGACCCCAAGGGAGATTCTTCAGTCCTCTAATCGTGAGTAGAGCGTCGAAGGTCCAGGATTCAGTTTCAGAGTTTCGTCCAGGGATAATCTAAAGTCCTAAGGACTGGGTTCCTACCTTTATTCTAAAAATAGAGGTTGGACTTCTCTGTGGCCCCACCTATGGGTGGGTCAGGGCAGAGGGTGGCTACACCCCTTTCTCTTTGTCCAGTTCGCGCCAAAGCAGGGGCTGCAAGCCCTGATCCGGTTTGAACTGGGGTATGCACAGGGACACCAAATGTGCCCCCAGTGCAGGACTTCAAAGCACCCGAAAGTGCTCCCGCCCAGCCCCAATACACATTATCCTGTCTGGGGAGGTGGTCACACCTCCCTGGGACAGGAAACCTATTGTCCAGGCCTCCCCTGCCGGAGTTTCGTCCAGCAGCAGGAGGCCAGACTCGTGTCTGTGGCAGCAGCATCCATTTTGTGATGCCAGGGCTCTGGAAGGAAGTTACCGGACTAGTCAGAGTTAACATGTCTTTCCCTCTAGAAGGGTGGAATGCTACCCCGCCGCCAGGATTGGCGGGGGGTAGTATTCCAAGATGTTTGACACCAAACATGACATGTTTAGGTGCAGCCATTCCAAAGTTAGCATTTTACCGCGAGGATATAATGCGCTTAAGAGTATATGGTCAGGCTGCACTACAAACAGCATCAGAGATGGTCTCCGAACGCTGCAGAGGGGCCCTGCTCATGCAGGGGCACCCTCTCACATAGGAACCACGCACTCTGCCTTTAGGATTGATAAGGCCTGCCTTAGGAGTGACTTATAGGTTTATATGTGTGTATGTATTTCGTGATATAGGTAACCTATATCACAGTAAGGAGTGCATGCACCACCTTACCCAGGCTGCAGTAGCAGACCTGTGGTGTCAGTTTGGATGGCCTTCCAGGGGTGGCATAATACATGCTGCAGCCCCTGGCAGGCCTCTGAGGTACCTATGCCCTTGGTACATAGTATACCATATACTAGGGACTTATAAGGGCACTCCAGATCCCAATCAGTGATGCGCCTAAGGCACATGGAAACCATTTTAGAGAGGAAGCAGCTAGGCTGGGGTTCTGATTAGCAGGGCCCCAGCCAGACTAATGTCGAAAAACAGTGAAGCATCAGCAAAAAGTGGGGGTACCCATGTGAAGCAGATCCTACTCTCCTACACAACCCCCCAAAACTAACCTTGCCCAGTTAAGTCTTCATGTTCTAAGTGGAAATACCTAGAGAGTCCATCTGCATTCGCATGGTTACTCCCAGGCCTATGTTCCACTGTAAAGTCCATCCCCTGTAGGGAAATGGACCACCTAAGCAGTTTGGGGTTTTCACCCTTCATTTGTTTTAGCCATAAGAGGGGCTTATGGTCTGTCTGAACCAGGAAGTGTGTACCAAACAAGTATGGCCTCAACTTCTTCAGAGCCCAGACCACAGCAAAGGCCTCCCTCTCTATGGCTGACCAACGTTTCTCTCTAGGGGTCAGCCTTCTGCTAATAAAAGCTACTGGTTGATCCTGACCTTCTTCATTCAATTGTGACAGTACAGCCCCTACCCCCAATTCAGATGCATCAGTTTGAACAATGAACTTCTTGGAGTAATCAGGACTCTGCAGAATTGGAGCAGTGCAAATGGCCTGCTTGAGGTCATCAAATGCCTTTTGACAGCTAACTGTCCACTGAACCTTTTTGGCATTTTCTTAGAAGTTAAGTCATTCAGGGGTGTCACTATTGATCCATACCCCTTGACAAATCTCCTATAGTACCCAGTCAGGCCTAAGAAGGCTCTCACCTGAGTCTGGGTAGTGGGAGCAGTCCAGTCCATGATGGTCTGGATCTTGCTCTGCAAAGGTTGAACCTGGCCTCCACCCACAAGGTGGCCCAGGTACACAACCTGACTCTGCCCTATCTGGCACTTAGTGGCCTTGATAGTCAGGCCTGCCTTTTGCAGGGCCTGTAAAACATTCCTGAGGTGGACCAGGTGATCCTCCCAGGTGGAGCTAAAGACAGCAATATCATCTAGATAAGCTGCACTATAGGCTTCCAGTCCTGTGAGAACTGTATTCACCAACCTCTGGAAAGTGGCAGGTGCATTCTTCAGACCAAAGGGCATTACCACAAATTGATAATGTCCACTAGGGGTCGAGAATGCTGTTTTGGGCTTTGCAGTATCAGCTAGTCTGATCTGCCAGTAGCCAGCTGTTAGGTCAAATGTGCTGAGATATTTGGCAGAGGCCAAAGTATCTATGAGCTCATCTGCCCTGGGTATTGGATGGGCATCAGTCCTAGTGACTGCATTGAGACCCCTGTAGTCCACACAAAACCTCATCTCTCTTTTTCCACCACTGGTGTGAGGTTTCGGTACAAGGACTACTGGACTAGCCCAAGGGCTATCTGAGGGTTCAATAACTCCCAATTCCAACATTTTCTGGACTTCAGTCCTGATACAGTCCCTGACATGGTCAGGTTGCCTATAAATCTTGTTTTTAATAGGCAGACTGTCCCCAGTGTCCACTTCATGAGTGCACCAGGTGGTCTGACTGGGTGTCAGTGAAAACATATGTCTAAACTGATTGATGACTTGCCTGCAATCAGTTTGTTGCTGGATAGTGAGGCTGCCTGCAAAGGCTACACCATCAACTGACCCATCGTCAGGGTTCTGTGAGAGCAGGTCAGGGAGTGGGTCACTCTCTTCCTCCTGCCCTTCATCAGTAGCCATGAGCAAGCCCATGTCTGCCCTGTCCACATATGGTTTTAACCTGTTGACATGGAGAACCCTGTGGGGACTCCTGGGTGTTCCTAGGTCTACTAAATAAGTGACCTCACCCTTCTGCTCAACAATAGTGTGGGGTCCACTCCATTTATCTTGGAGAGCTGCAGGGGCCACTGACTCCAACACCCACATCTTCTGTCCTGGCTGGTAAACAGTCAGAACAGCCTTTTGGTCATGCCAGGCCTTCTGAAGTTCCTGGCTAGCCTCAAGGTTTTTGGTTGCCTTTTCATGTACTCAGCCATCCTGGAGCGGAGACCAAGTACATAGTCCACTATATCTTGCTTTGGGGGCTTGAGAGGTAACTCCCATCCTTCCTTCACCAAGCACAGTGGACCCCTCACAGGGTGGCCAAACAGAAGTTCAAAAGGGCTGTAACCAACCCCTTCTGAGGCACCTCCCTATATGCGAATAAAAGGCAGGGCAAGAGTATGTCCCATCTACGCCTAAGCTTTTCTGGGAGACCTTTAATCATGCCCTTCAAGGTTTTGTTGAATCTCTCAACTAAACCATTGCATTGTGGGTGATAGGGTGTGGTGAACTTATAAGTCACTCCACACTCCTTCCACATTGCTTTTAAGTACCCAGACATGAAGTTAGCACCCCTGTCTGATACTACCTCCTTAGGAAAGCCCACTCTTGAGAAGATTCCCAGGAGGGCCCTTGCCACCACAGGTGCTGTAGTGCTCCTGAGGGGAATAGCTTCTGTGTACCTGGTGGCATGATCCACTACCACCAGGATAAACCTGTGCCCAGAGGCTGTTTGGGGATCCATGGGACCAACAATGTCAATCCCTACCCTTTCAAAGGGCACCCCCACCACAGGTAGTGGTATCAGGGGGCCTTTGTAGTGCCACCTGCTTTGCCACTGGCTTGGCAGGTTACACAGGAGCGACAAAACTCCTTACTGTCTTCAGACATGTGGGGCCAGTGAAAGTGAGGGACAATTCTGTCCCACGTCTTGTTCTGGCCCAGGTGACCTGCTAAGGGAATATCATGGGCTAGGGTCAATAGGAAGCCCCTGAACTTCAAAGGTATTACCAACCTCCTGGTAGCACCAGGCTTGGGGTCTCTACTCTCTGAGTACAGGAGTCCATCATCCCAATACACTGTATGGGGACCACTAGCCTTCCCAGCAGCCTCAGCAGCAGCTTGCTGTCTGAGGGGTTCAAGGAGGGGCAGCTCTGCTGCTCCTGGCTCAGATCTGCCCTAGAAGGTCCCCCTGTCCCCAAGAACTCAACCTGGTCAGGTTCAAGTTCCTCTGGGACAGTTCCTTCTTCAGGGCTGAGATCATCCCCTCAAGGGACTGATCTTCCTCCTGAGCCAAGGGGAAGGCACTGCCTTAACCCTACTACTCCTCCTCTTGGAAGGCACTTGGGGGCACATGCATCAAGGTAGGCTTTTGCGATTCCTTAATTGCGATTATTAAGGAATCGCAATTAAGGAATCGCAAAAGCCTATGCATGTAGGAATCGCTATAAAAATAGCGATTCCTAAACATTCCTTAATTGCGACTCGCTAATTGCGAGTCGCAATTAAGGAATACCTCCCCATTAATTCCTATGGGCCTAGAGGCCCATAGGAATGAATTGGAATACATTCTCAATTAGCGATTCGCAATTAGAGAATCGCAAATTGAGAATGCACTTTCAAGGGTGCCAGGGTGTCAAAATGACACCCTGTTGCACCCTGAAATTGTGATGTGCACCCATGTAGCGCACACACATGCCCCAAGGGCATGTGTGTGTGTAACCTAAAACTTAAAAAATGCATTTTAGAGCATTTTTCGAAGGTATTGCAAATTACAGACAAGTTTGATTTGTCTGTAATTTGCGGTCCCAAATAGCGAAATCGCTATTTGAAAGTGCTTCTAGCATTGCATTTAAGGAATCGCAAATTGCGATTCCTTAAATGCAATCACAATTTAGGAATTCGCAATTAATTGCGAATTCTTAAATTGCGCATAGGAAACACTTTCATGCATCTCCAAAGGCCAATTTGCGATCGCAAACGGCCGATTTTGCGATTCGCACCGTTTGCGATCGCAAAAACCTTTGATGCATGTGCCCCTTGGTCCATTATTCCAGAATCCAAGGCCTGTTCAGTGCTAGACATTTTGGCTTGTGACCTGGTCACAGCAAACACATCTGCAGGGATCCCCAGCATTTCTGCATGGGTCCTGAGCTCCACTTCTGCCCAAGCAGAGCATTCGACTGGTAGGTTTGCACTTACCACAACCTTCTTAAGGCCAGTTACCCCTCCCCAGGAGAAGTTAACAACTGCCAGAGTATGGTCTGTTCTGACATTGCTAGCATTGGTCACTTGGTACATCTCACCAAGCATAACTTGCCCAGGAAGCACAAGGTCTTGTGTCACCATTGTGACACTTGCCCCTGTGTCCCTAAATGCCAAAGCCTCACGTCCATTGATTAAAGGCTGTTGTCTGTACTTGCCCAGATTACTGGGACTCACAGTGGAGGTCACATCCATGCCTCCATCACAGACTAACACAGCCTGAGTCAGTTCTCTGACTAAGTCAGAGCCCAACTCAGTTTCCAGGGTGAACCCTACTAAACCCTTTGCTGGAGCACTTCCACCAACTGTACTAGGGGAACAGGTGCTTTAGGGGCATTGGTGGGTGCTGGACTGGAGTCTTTGGACTTGGTGCAATCACTGGTCCAGTGGGTCTTTTGCTTACAGACCTTGCACCATGGTTTTCTTTGGCCTTTCCCTTTGGTAGACTGTGAATCCCCACCAGAAGAAGATTTTTGGGGGCCTGATGAAGACTTTTGATCTTTACCCTTCTCCCCACCCTTGTCAGAGTTCTTAGCATCTTGCTTCTTGGTTTCCCCACCTTGGTTCTGTACCTTCTGCTTCACCCTGGTTCTGACCCATTTGTCTGCCTTCTTTCCCAATTCTTGGGGAGAGGTCAGATCAGAGTCTACCAGGTGTTGATGCAACAGCTGATTTTGACAGTTATTAAGAATCTGCTCCCTCATTATAAGATTGTACAATCCTGAGAAGTCACACACCTTACTGCCCATCAACCAGCCTTCCAGAGCCTTGGCAGAACAATCCACATAGTCTACCCAGTCTTGAGTCTGTGCTTTTGGGTGTCTCTGAACTTCAACCTGTACTGTTCAGTGGTTAGGCCAAACCCATCAATAAGAGCACTCTTCAAGACCTTGTAATTATCAGCATCCTCCTCTCTAACAGTGAGGAGCTTATCTCTACCTTTGTCAGCAAAGGAGAGCCACAAGATTGCTGCCCACTGCTCCTGAGGGACCTTCTGTACCTTACAGGCCCTCTCTAGAGCAGTTATCCACTTGTGGATGTCATCCCCACTCTGGTAGGGAGGGACAATCTTGCTCAGGTTCCTATGGTCATAGGACCTTTCCCTGTCTCTAGGGACATGGCTGCCACCATGGGACTCTAGTCCCAACTTTCTTTTCTCTCTAAGGAGATCTAGGGATTCCCTATCTAAAGCCAATTGCTTTTTTCTGATTTCCAGCTGAGTTTCCTCATACTGGACCAGTCTGGTTCTCCTCTCATGAGAGGATTCCCTCCTGTGAGAGGAGACAGAGCTCCCTATAGAGGTGCCAGAGTGGTTAGACTCCTGAGAAGGAGATCTAGACTTCCTGGGCACACTCTTAATCCTTCCTGGGGGACAAAGAGGGTGTCATCTTG
The DNA here is from genome assembly GCA_963921515.1 of Calotriton arnoldi. NCBI lineage: Eukaryota > Metazoa > Chordata > Amphibia > Caudata > Salamandridae > Calotriton > Calotriton arnoldi. Next base: position 607,646 of record CAWUFW010010159.1, read on the forward strand.
ATCATCCTCATCATCATCCACAGGAGGGATTGGGTTTTCCAGGTCAGGGTCATTGTCACCCTCCTGGCCAGTTTCAGAGGGGGGCTGGGGTATTGGTACCCCTGGCCTTGTCCTCTTCTTCTGCCCCACCCTCAGCTCCTACCCCTTCAGTCCCTACAGGCTTACTAAGGTCATAAGCCACCAACAACTCCTTGAGGTGTTGGGTGGTGGGGCTTTGGCCTGTCCTTATTTTTCTCAAGTTACATAAAGCTCTCAATTCCAAGAATGGGAGTGTATCATACTTGGAGGGTGGAAGCTCAATGGCTTCCTGCAAGGATTCTTTGGATCCTGCCCTTAAAGACATTACTAGTGTGGTGTGGTGTATGCACTACCTACTCTAGTGTGGCCTACTAAACTCTCTTGAGTTGTAGAAAGGGTTGTGCTATCCCTTAACACACAACTCTAAGTTCAGTAGAACTTACTGTTATTCTAAGCTTAAATTATATGTACCTTAGGTACCTTTAGTGGTTTTCAGTTGATCAATTCAATTGAGATTATCTGGTAAAACAATAGCAAGCTGGAATCCCACCGCTGCCACCAATGTGAGAAGTTGGCCTGGTATATGCTGTCCACTAATTATAGTGGGCACCTTGCACCAGTCCAAACAACCCCTTATTGGAGATAGGTTAAAGACAACCTTATTGAAAGCTATCCTAGTGGTAGCTATGGAGAGCAGCCTTCAGGCTAAGTCTTGAAGGAATGTAAAGCAGCTTGTTTTACCAGTCTATAATCTCTTGAGTGACCAAATGAAAGAGCACCACACCAGGTATATATTCAAAATATATGTATTTATTGCTAAACACACCCCTCTAGTCTCTTTATGAGGCTAGAGTTCGAAGTACATAAGTTAGAAGTTATTAAATCACAGTAATAGCACAAATACACGTTTGGGCCCTAGGGGCGTACCAAACCATATACCAATAAAGTGGTATGCGAACCACGACTGAACTAGACACTAGGCCTAGAGCCTCTAGAAGTGCTTGGACCACAAGGAACCACCCAAGGTAGTGACACAGGGGACCTACGGGAGACGCGTGCAGGTTAAATACACAACCGCGATACGCCGTTGACTTCTATGGAGAAAGTCGGGATCGGGAAAATAGAGAAAAGGGACACTTAAAAGAGGACTTAGGACAAAACCCTTCGAGATCTAGGACTTTGAAGAGTCTCTACCCATGGGACCACCGGAGTACTCGTGTTACCTCACCCAGGGAAGCCGGGTGCATAGGTGCCTTTCGGGGTAGGGTTTCGTCGTCGATTCGAATGGCGATCTGCTGCAAAGTGCTGCTGGCGGCCAAGAGAAAAGTGTCCGGGTGGATCCAAGAGTGGATCGGAGTTCTGAAGAACCTGAAAGCAGAGGGGACAGAGTCTGGGTCACTAGCCAGTGACCAGGAAGGCGATGGACAGATGCCCACCGATGTCGAGTGCTTCAGGTGCGTTGACGGTCGTCTTGACTCTTCAGCCACAAGGTCCAGGAGGCGTTGTCGGCGACCAGGAGCAGGATTCGGGCTGGTACACAATGTCTGTCGAGTGCTGATGTGTCGGCGACCGGATTGGACCCAACAAGCCTTGGCAACGGCAAGTCTTGGTGAAGATGTAGATCGTCGATGGTGCAGACCAGCAAGGTCTGTGGATCTCACCCAGCGAGGGTAAGTGAGGGCTGGCCTGGAGCAACCAGGATGCCAAGTAAGAAAAGGATTGGCCTTCGTTAAGGGCTACTAGCCAATGGGCTAGCGACCGCAAAGGAGCCTCGTGACGCCGCACGTGGATCTGGCTTACAGGACACTCGTGGAGTGGGGGCCAGTGATCTTCGGTGCAGGCGGTGCTGGAGGCTAGGGCTATTTGGAACCCAAAGCACGACTTCTTGGGAGACCCAGAAGAGGATGCACTTGCAAATGTGCTCGGTGTCCAGGGGTCACGGTCTCAAGTCACCCACGATAGCCACGGGCCTCAGCTTTGCTGGGGACTCAGGGTAGCCTCGGGGAAGTCTGAGAATCCACCTCTGGTGATGCGATGACTTCGGCGTCCGACGGGAGCTTCAGAAATGCGAACCGGACAGATGCTTCTTTGGTGCCTGCCAAGCAGGGAGTCACTCCTTGACCCCAAGGGAGATTCTTCAGTCCTCTAATCGTGAGTAGAGCGTCGAAGGTCCAGGATTCAGTTTCAGAGTTTCGTCCAGGGATAATCTAAAGTCCTAAGGACTGGGTTCCTACCTTTATTCTAAAAATAGGGGTTGGACTACTCTGTGGCCCCACCTATGGGTGGGTCAGGGCAGAGGGGTGGCTACACCCCTTTCCCTTTGTCCAGTTCGCGCCAAAGCAGGGGCTGCAAGCCCTGATCCGGTTTGAACTGGGGTATGCACTAGGGACACCAAATGTGCCCCCAGTGCAGGACTTCAAAGCACCCGAAAGTGCTCCCGCCCAGCCCCAATACACATTATCCTGTCTGGGGAGGTGGTCACACCTCCCTGGGACAGGAAACCTATTGTCCAGGCCTCCCCTGCCGGAGTTTCGTCCAGCAGCAGGAGGCCAGACTCGTGTCTGTGGCAGCAGCATCCATTTTGTGATGCCAGGGCTCTGGAAAGAAGTTACCGGACTAGTCAGAGTTAACATGTCTTTCCCTCTAGAAGGGTGGAATGCTACCCCCGCCGCCAGGATTGGTGGGGGGGTAGTATTCCAAGATGTTTGACACCAAACACGACATGTTTAGGTGCAGCCATTCCAAAGTTAGCATTTTACCGCGAGGATATAATGCGCTTAAGAGTATATGGTCAGGCTGCACAACAAACAGCATCAGAGATGGTCTCCGAACGCTGCAGAGGGGCCCTGCTCATGCAGGGGCACCCTCTCACATAGGAACCACGCACTCTGCCTTTAGGATTGATAAGGCCTGCCTTAGGAGTGACTTATAGGTTTATATGTGTGTATGTATTTCGTGATATAGGTAACCTATATCACAGTAAGAGGTGCATGCACCACCTTACCCAGGCTGCAGTAGCAGACCTGTGGTGTCAGTTTGGATGGCCTTCCAGGGGTGGCATAATACATGCTGCAGCCCCTGGCAGGCCTCTGAGGTACCTATGCCCTTGGTACATAGTATACCATATACTAGGGACTTATAAGGGCACTCCAGATCCCAATCAGTGATGCGCCTAAGGCACATGGAAACCATTTTAGAGAGGAAGCAGCTAGGCTGGGGTTCTGATTAGCAGGGCCCCAGCCAGACTAATGTCGAAAAACAGTGAAGCATCAGCAAAAAGTTTGAGTACCCATGTGAAGCAGATCCTACTCTCCTACATCACAGCCACGGTCCAGCGCTGTCAGTCAGGAGAGTCCTTCGCTCCCCTGGACGTCACAGCCGCGGTCCAGCACTGCGAGTCAGGAGAGGCCTTCACTCCCCTGGACATCACAGCCACGGTCCAGCGCTGCGAGTCAGGAGAGGCCTTCACTCCCCTGAACGTCACAGCCGCGGTCCAGCGCTGTCAGTGAGGAGAGTCCTTCGCTCCCCTGGACATCACAGCCATGGTCCAGCGCTGCGAGTCAGGAGAGGCCTTCGCTCCCCTCGACGTCACAGCCACGGTCCAGCGCTGTCAGTCAGGAGAGTCCTTCTCTCCCCAGGACATCACAGCCACGGTCCAGCGCTGTCAGTCAGGAGAGTCCTTCGCTCCCCTGGAGATCACAGCCACGGTCCAGCGCTGCCAGTCAGGAGATGCCTTCACTCCCCTGGACATCACAGCCACGGTCCAGCCCTGTCAGTCAGGAGAGGCCTTCGCTCCCCTGGACGTCACAGCCATGGTCCAGCGCTGTCAGTCAGGAGAGTCCTTGCCTCCCCTGGACATCACAGCCATGGTCCAGCGCTGCGAGTCAGGAGAGGCCTTCGCTCCCCTGGACATCACAGCCACGGTCCAGCCCTCTCAGTCAGGAGAGGCCTTCACTCCCCTGAACGTCACAGCCACGGTCCAGCGCTGTCAGTCAGGAGAGGCCTTCGCTCCCCTGGACGTCACAGCCATGGTCCAGCGCTGTCAGTCAGGAGAGGCCTTCACTCCCCTGGACATCACAGCCACGGTCCAGCGCTGCCAGTCAGGAGAGGCCTTCGCTCCCCTGGACATCACAGCCACGGTCCAGCCCTCTCAGTCAGGAGAGGCCTTCACTCCCCTGAACGTCACAGCCACGGTCCAGCGCTGTCAGTCAGGAGAGTCCTTCGCTCCCCTGGACATCACAGCCATGGTCCAGCGCTGCGAGTCAGGAGAGGCCTTCGCTCCCCTGGACATCACAGCCACGGTCCAGCGCTCTCAGTCAGGAGAGGCCTTCGCTCCCCTGGACGTCACAGCCACGGTCCAGCCCTCTCAGTCAGGAGAGTCCTTCGCTCCCCTGGACATCACAGCCACGGTCCAGCGCTGCCAGTCAGGAGAGGCCTTCGCTCCCCTGGACATCACAGCCACGGTCCAGCACTGCGAGTCAGGAGTGGCCTTCGCTCCCCTTGACGTCACAGCCACGGTCCAGCGCTGTCAGTCAGGAGAGGCCTTCGCTCCCCTGGACGTCACACCCACGGTCCAGCCCTGTCAGTCAGGAGAGGCCTTCGCTCCCCTGAAAGTCACAGCCACGGTCCAGCGCTGCGAGTCAGGAGAGGCCTTCGCTCCCCTGGACGTCACAGCCACGGTCCAGCGCTGCGAGTCAGGAGAGGCCTTCGCTCCCCTGGACGTCACAGCCACGGTCCAGTGCTGTCAGTCATGAGAGGCCTTCACTCCCTGGACATCACAGCCACGGTCCAGCGCTGCGAGTCAGGAGAGGCCTTCGCTCCCCTGGACGTCACAGCCACGGTCCAGCGCTGTCAGTCAGGAGAGGCCTTCACTCCCCTGAACGTCACAGCCACGGTCCAGCGCTGTCAGTCAGGAGAGTCCTTCGCTCCCCTGGACATCACAGCCATGGTCCAGCGCTGTCAGTCAGGAGAGGCCTTCGCTCCCCTGGACGTCACAGCCACGGTCCAGCCCTATCAGTCAGTAGAGGCCTTCGCTCCCCTGGACGTCACAGCCGCGGTCCAGTGCTGCGAGTCAGGAGAGGCCTTCGCTCCCCTGGACGTCACAGCCGCGGTCCAGCGCTGTCAGTCAGGAGAGGCCTTCGCTCCCCTGGACGTCACAGCCATGGTCCAGCGCTGTCAGTCAGGAGAGGCTTTCACTCCCCTGGACATCACAGCCGCGGTCCAGCGCTGCCAGTCAGGAGAGGCCTTCGCTCCCCTGGACATCACAGCCACGGTCCAGCGCTGTCAGTCAGGAGAGGCCTTCGCTCCCCTGGACATCACAGCCACGGTCCAGCCCTCTCAGTCAGGAGAGGCCTTCACTCCCCTGAACGTCACAGCCACGGTCCAGCGCTGTCAGTCAGGAGAGTCCTTCGCTCCCCTGGACGTCACAGCCACGGTCCAGCACTGCGAGTCAGGAGAGGCCTTCACTCCCCTGGACATCACAGCCACGGTCCAGCGCTGCGAGTCAGGAGAGGCCTTCGCTCCCCTGGACGTCACAGCCGCGGTCCAGCGCTGTCAGTCAGGAGAGGCCTTCACTACCCTGGACATCACAGCCGCGGTCCAGCGCTGTCAGTCAGGAGAGGCCTTCACTCCCCTGGACATCACAGCCACGGTCCAGCGCTGCGAGTTAGGAGAGGCCTTCGCTCCCCTGGACATCACAGTCACGGTCCAGCACTGCGAGTCAGGAGAGGCCTTCGCTCCCCTGGACGTCACAGCCATGGTCCAACGCTGTCAGTCAGGAGAGACCTTCACTCCCCTGGACGTCACAGCCACGGTCCAGCGCTGTCAGTCAGGAGAGTCCTTCGCTCCCCTGGACGTCAGAGCCACGGTCCAGCGCTGTCAGTCAGGAGAGGCCTTCGCTCCCCTGGACGTCACAGCCACGGTCCAGCGCTGTCAGTCAGGAGAGTCCTTCGCTCCCCTGGACATCACAGCCACGGTCCAGCGCTGCGAGTCAGGAGAGGCCTTCGCTCCCCTGGTCGTCACAGCCGCGGTCCAGCGCTGTCAGTCAGGAGAGGCCTTCACTCCCCTGGACATCACAGCCACGGTCCAGCGCTGCGAGTTAGGAGAGGCCTTCGCTCCCTGGACATCACAGTCACGGTCCAGCACTGCGAGTCAGGAGAGGCCTTCGCTCCCCTGGACGTCACAGCCATGATCCAACGCTGTCAGTCAGGAGAGACCTTCACTCCCCTGGACATCACAGCCGCGGTCCAGCGCTGTCAGTCAGGAGAGGCCTTCGCTCCCCTGGACGTCACAGCCACGGTCCAGCGCTGTCAGTCAGGAGAGGCCTTCGCTCCCCTGGACGTCAAAGTCACGGTCCAGCCCTGTCAGTCAGGAGAGGCCTTTGCTCCCCTGGACGTCACAGCCACGGTCCAGCGCTGTCAGTTAGGAGAGGCCTTCGCTCTCCTGGACGTCACAGCCACGGTCCAGCGCTGTCAGTCAGGAGAGGCGTTCGCTCCCCTGGACGTCACAGCCGCGGTCCAGCGCTGTCAGTCAGGAGAGGCCATTGCTCCCCTGGACGTCACAGCCGCGGTCCAGCGCTGCGAGTCAGGAGAGGCCATTGCTCCCCTGGACGTCACAGCCGCGGTCCAGCGCTGCGAGTCAGGAGAGGCCTTCGCTCCCCTGGACGTCACAGCCACGGTCCAGCACTGCGAGTCAGGAGAGCCCTTCACTCCCCTGGACATCACAGCCACGGTCCAGCGCTGCGAGTCAGGAGAGGCCTTCACTCCCCTGAACGTCACAGCCGCGGTCCAGCGCTGTCAGTCAGGAGAGTCCTTCGCTCCCCTGGACGTCACAGCCACGGTCCAGCGCTGTCAGTCAGGAGAGGCCTTCGCTCCCCTGGACGTCATGGCCGCGGTCCAGCGCTGCCAGTCAGTAGAGGCCATCGCTCCCCTGGACGTCACAGCCACGGTCCAGTGCTGTCAGTCAGGAGAGGCCTTCGCTCCCCTGGACGTCACAGCCACGGTCCAGCCCTCTCAACCAGGAGAGGCCTTCGCTCCCCTGGACGTCACAGCCACGGTCCAGCGCTGCGAGTCAGGAGAGGCCTTCACTCCCCTGAACGTCACAGCCGCGGTCCAGCGCTGTCAGTCAGGAGAGGCCTTCGCTCCCCTGGACGTCACAGCCACGGTCCAGCGCTGTCAGTCAGGAGAGGCCTTCGCTCCCCTGGACGTCACAGCCGCGGTCCAGTGCTGCCAGTCAGTAGAGGCCATCGCTCCCCTGGATGTCACAGCCACGGTCCAGCGCTGCCAGTCAGGAGAGGCCTTCACTCCCCTGGACGTCACAGCCGCGGTCCAGCGCTGCCAGTCAGGAGAGGCCTTCGCTCCCCTGGACGTCACAGCCACGGTCCAGCGCTGTCAGTCAGGAGAGGCCTTCGCTCCCCTGGACGTCACAGCCACGGTCCAGCGCTGCGAGTCAGGAGAGGCCTCCACTCCCCTGAACGCCACAGCCGCGGTCCAGCGCTGTCAGTCAGGAGAGTCCTTCGCTCCCCTGGACGTCACAGCCACGGTCCAGCGCCGTCAGTCAGGAGAGGCCTTCGCTCCCCTGGACGTCACAGCCGCGGTCAAGCGCTGCCAGTCAGTAGAGGCCATCGCTCCCCTGGACGTCACAGCCACGGTCCAGCGCTGTCAGTCAGGAGAGGCCTTCGCTCCCCTGGACTTCACAGCCACGGTCCAGCGCTGCGAGTCAGGAGAGGCCTTCACTCCCCTGAAAGTCACAGCCGCGGTCCATCGCTGTCAGTCAGGAGAGTCCTTCGCTCCCCTGGACGTCACAGCCACGGTCCAGCCCTGTCAGTCAGGAGAGGCCTTCACTCCCCTGGACGTCACAGCCACGGTCCAGCGCTGTCAGTCAGGAGAGGCCTTCACTCCCCTGGACGTCACAGCCACGGTCCAGCGCTGCGAGTCAGTAGAGGCCTTCGCTCCCCTGGATGTCACAGCCACGGTCCAGCCCTGTCAGTCAGGAGAGGCCTTCACTCCCCTGGACGTCACAGCCACGGTCCAGAGCGCATCCACTTTCTGCCCAAAAGCCCTAGGACCGGCCCCGGCTCAAACACTGGGTATTGCTGTGATTTACTCCTGAGAAAGTGTCACTCGCGTGTCACACATTTGCCATATGAATGTCACTCCTGTCCACACTGGACTCCCAGAAATGTCCCATATTAGTAATCTGAAAACTGGCAGCTGCAGCCAGGGCTGAGGCCTGCGCCATGAGGCCCTCCACTGAGGCGCTCCTGGACCCCTGGCAGGGCCGTGCTGGGCCCGTGCCCGCCCCCCTCACGTGGCTTCACGAGGGTGAGAGGCATTCATTGGGTTTATGAGCCGGGAGGGAGGGGGGTGGGCAGAGGAAAGCTCCTGGTTCAAGCTTCTGCTCCTCGAGCCTGTAAACCTCGCAGCCAGCCCTGGTAAATGCGCGGGTTTATTTACTTAGCGCCTCGCGTCCTTTAAGGAGCTATAAAAGGCAGAGCGCAACGAGTCAAACTTTACAAATTGGTTCAACTTCCGCCACGAGCGCCCAGGGGGCCCCGGGAGACCCCGTGGGTGGGGCCATCACTGGCCTGGCCGTGGGTGTGGATGGCACAGGGCAGGCGTCTCCCAGAGGCAGGGACATTTCAAGGATTAAGGACAAATAATCTCGGTGACCCCTCCCATTTCTCACATGTGAGGTCTGTTTTGGATGTTGCATAAAATACAAACACATTTCTCTGTAGAATGTCTGTAATAGACTCGCACATCAACCACAAGAAGAGGAAATGAAAGGAAAATAGTATTTAAAAAATCAGTGGAAGAATTATTACAAGGTCATCCGGGCCAGAGGCTGCAGAACAGAGATGGCTCTATCTGGGGGCCCCTGAATGACTTGGTGGGGCCCTGGGCTAGAGCCCACTTTGCCCATGCCTTAAAACGTCTCTGCCTAGAGGATGCACTATGGCTGCGGGCAGCACACCCGCCAACATTTGGAATAAATGGGCGGGACACAGTCCTGTCCCCACAGACTCTCACAGTCCTGTCCCCACAGACTCTCACAGTCCTGTCCCCACAGACTCTCACAGTCCTGTCCCCACAGACGCTCACAGTCCTGTCCCCACAGACTCTCACAGTCCTGTCCCCACAGACTCTCACAGTCCTGTCCCCACAGACTCTCACAGTCCTGTCCCCACAGACGCTCACAGTCCTGTCCCCACAGACTCTCACAGTCCTGTCCCCACAGACTCTCACAGTCCTGTCCCCACAGACGCTCACAGTCCTGTCCCCACAGACCCTCACAGTCCTGTCCCCACAGACTCTCACAGTCCTGTCCCCACAGACTCTCACAGTCCTGTCCCCACAGACGCTCACAGTCCTGTCCCCACAGACCCTCACAGTCCTGTCCCCACAGACTCTCACAGTCCTGTCCCTACAGACGCTCACAGTCCTGTCCCCACAGACTCTCACAGTCCTGTCCCCACAGACTCTCACAGTCCTGTCCCCACAGACTCTCACAGTCCTGTCCCCACAGACTCTCACAGTCCTGTCCCCACAGACGCTCACAGTCCTGTCCCCACAGACCCTCACAGTCCTGTCCCCACAGACGCTCACAGTCCTGTCCCCACAGACGCTCACAGTCCTGTCCCCACAGACTCTCACAGTCCTGTCCCTACAGACTCTCACAGTCCTGTCCCCACAGACGCTCACAGTCCTGTCACCACAGACCCTCACAGTCCTGTCCCCACAGACTCTCACAGTCCTGTCCCCACAGACGCTCACAGTCCTGTCCCCACAGACCCTCACAGTCCTGTCCCCACAGACTCTCACAGTCCTGTCCCCACAGACGCTCACAGTCCTGTCCCCACAGACTCTCACAGTCCTGTCCCCACAGACTCACAGTCCTGTCCCCACAGATGCTCACAGTCCTGTCCCCACAGACCCTCACAGTCCTGTCCCCACAGACTCTCACAGTCCTGTCCCCACAGACGCTCACAGTCCTGTCCCCACAGACCCTCACAGTCCTGTCCCCACAGACGCTCACAGTCCTGTCCCCACAGACGCTCACAGTCCTGTCCCCACAGACGCTCACAGTCCTGTCCCCACAGACTCTCACAGTCCTGTCCCCACAGACTCTCACAGTCCTGTCCCCACAGACGCTCACAGTCCTGTCCCCACAGACTCTCACAGGAGCAGAGGCAGCTTCAGGCGGGAGAGGCGAAAATAAAGTCATTTTTGGCTTAAAAAGTCTGACATTTACCGCCTCAGTCGTGTCTGTTGGAAGGTATGGTACAGGCGCAACTCACACACGTGTATACGATGACACACACATGCATACAATGAAACATACGTGTATAGGATGACACACATGTGCATACGATGAAACACACGTGTATACGAACGATGACACACGTGTATTCGATGACACACACATGCATATTGTACTGTATTGTATTGTAATTGCATTTATATAGTGCTTACTACCCCTGACGAGGCGTTGAAGCACTTTTTCGGCGAGTAGCACGCTACTCCGCAACCCATAAAGGATTAGTGTTGAATTAGTATAGTGAAATATGAAATTTAAGAAGTTATGAAACACACATGTATACGATGACACACACGTGTATAGGATGAAACATACGTGTCTGCGATGACACACACATGCATACGATGAAACACACGTGCATACAATGAAACACACGTGAATATAGTAGCTATGGTTAGTCCCCCAGCAGGCTGGACTACGGAAACGCCCTCTACGCAGGAACGACGGCTAAGCTCCTGAGACGGCTGCAACGCATCCAGAACGCCTCTGCACGTCTTATCCTCGACATCCCCCGACGCAGCCACATCACACCCCACCTGAGAGACCTGCACTGGCTCCCTGTCAACAAGAGGATAACCTTCAAGCTCCTCACCCACGCACACAAAGCACTCCACAACTCCGGACTAGCCTACCTCAACAGACGACTCAGCTTCTACACCCCCACCCGCCAGCTCCGCTCGACCAGCCTCGCCTCGCCACAGTCCCCCGCATCCGGAAAACGACCGCCGGCGGCAGATCCTTCTCCCACCTCGCCGCCAAGACCTGGAACACCCTCCCCACCAACCTCCGACAGACCCAAGACCTACTGGCCTTCAGAAGACTCCTCAAGACCTGGCTCTTCGATCAGTAGCAGCACCACCCCCTCTTCCCCCAGCGCCTTGAGACCCTCGCGGGTATGTAGTGCACTTTATAAGTGACATGATTGATTGATTTATTGATTGAGTCCTTTCAATGGGCAGGTGCTGTCCGGTACTGAGTACATGCACTTCTTTCCTCTGAAAGGGAAAGTACCTGCACTTCTCAGCGCTGCTGCAATACATTTAATGGGACAGTACCGGCACTTCTCAGCACTGCTGCAGTACATTTAATGGGAGAGTACCGGCACTTCTCAGCGCTGCTGCAATACATTTAACGGGAGAGTACCGGCACTTCTCAGCGCTGCTGCAGAACACGCAATGGGAGAGTAACAGCACTTCTCAGAACTCAGGAGAGTACCTGCACTTCTCAGCACTGCTACAATACATTTAATGGGAGAGTACCTGCACTTCTCAGCACTGCTACAATACATTTAATGGGAGAGGACCTGCACTGCTGCAGTACTTTTAATGGGAGAGGACCTGCACTGCTGCAGTACATTTAATGGGAGAGTACCGGCACTTCTCAGCACTGCTACAATACATTTAATGGGAGAGTACCGGCACTTCTCAGCACTGCTACAATACATTTAATGGGAGAGTACCTGCACTTCTCAGCACTCCTGCAATACATTTAATGGGAGAGTACTTGCACTTCTCAGCACTGCTGCAATACATTTAATGGGAGAGTACCTGCACTTCTCAGAACTGCTACAATACATTTAATGGGAGAGTACCTGCACTTCTCAGCACTGCTACAATACATTTAATGGGAGAGGACCTGCACTGCTGCAGTACATTTAATGGGAGAGTACCGGCACTTCTCAGCACTGCTACAATACATTTAATGGGAGAGTACCGGCACTTCTCAGCACTGCTACAATACATTTAATGGGAGAGTACCTGCACTTCTCAGCACTCCTGCAATACATTTAATGGGAGAGTACTTGCACTTCTCAGCACTGCTGCAATACATTTAATGGGAGAGTACCTGCACTTCTCAGCACTGCTGCAACACATTTAATGGGAGAGGACCTGCACTGCTGCAGTACATTTAATGGGAGAGTACTGGTACTTCTCAGCACTGCTGCAATACATTTAATGGGAGAGAACCGGCACTTCTCAGCACTGCTGCAATACAATTAATGGGTGGGTACCAGCACTTCTCAGCACTGCTACAATACATTTAATGGGAGAGCACCTGCACTTCTCAGCACTGCTACAATACATTTAATGGGAGAGTACCGGCACTTCTCAGCACTGCTACAATACATTTAATGGGAGAGGACCTGCACTACTGCAGTACATTTAATGGGAGAGTACTGGTACTTCTCAGCACTGCTACAATACATTTAATGGGAGAGGACCTGCACTGTTGCAGTACATTTAATGGGAGAGTACCGGCACGTCTCAGCACTGCTACAATACATTTAATGGGAGAGAACTGGCACTTCTCAGCACTGCTACAGTACATTTAATAGGAGAGTACCTGCACTTCTCAGCACTGCTGCAATACATTTAATGGGAGAGTACCTGCGCTTCTCAGCGCTGCTGCAGAACACACAATGGGAGAGTAACAGCACTTCTCAGAACTCAGGAGAGTACCTGCACTTCTCAGCACTGCTACAATACATTTAATGGGAGAGTACCTGCACTTCTCAGGACTACTGCAATACATTTAATGGGAGAGTACCGGCACTTCTCAGCACTGCAATAATACATTTAATGGGAAAGTACCGGCACTTCTCAGCACTGCTACAATACATTTAATGGGAGAGTGCCGGCACTTCTCAGCACTGCTACAATACATTTAATGGGAGAGTACCGGCACTTCTCAGCACTGCTACAATACATTTAATGGGAGCGTACCTGCACTTCTCAGCACTGCTACAATACATTTAATGGGAGAGTACCTGCACTTCTCAGCACTGCTACAATACATATAATGGGAGAGGACCTGCACTGCTGCAGTACATTTAATTGGAGAGTACCGGCATGTCTCAGCACTGCTACAATACATTTAATGGGAGAGTACTGGCACTTCTCAGCACTGCTGCAGTACATTTAATGGGAGAGTACCTGCACTTCTCAGCGCTGCTGCAGAACATGCAATGGGTAGGTAACGGCACTTCTCAGAACTCAGGAGAGTACCTGCACTTCTCAGCGCTGCTGCAATACATTTAATGGGAGAGTACCGACACTTCTCAGCACTGCTACAATACATTTAATGGGAGAGTACCTGCACTTCTCAGCACTGCTACAATACATTTAATGGGAGAGGACCTGCACTGCTGCAGTACATTTAATGGGAGAGTACCGGCACATCTCAGCACTGCTACAATACATTTAATGGGAGAGTACCGGCACTTCTCAGCACTGATACAATACATTTAATGGGAGAGGACCTGCACTACTGCAGTACATTTAATGGGAGAGTACTGGTACTTCTCAGCACTGCTACAATACATTTAATGGGAGAGGACCTGCACTGTTGCAGTACATTTAATGGGAGAGTACCGGCACGTCTCAGCACTGCTACAATACATTTAATGGGAGAGAACTGGCACTTCTCAGCACTGCTACAGTACATTTAATAGGAGAGTACCTGCACTTCTCAGCACTGCAGCAATACATTTAATGGGAGAGTACCTGCGCTTCTCAGCGCTGCTGCAGAACACGCAATGGGAGAGTAACAGCACTTCTCAGAACTCAGGAGAGTACCTGCACTTCTCAGCACTGCTACAATACATTTAATGGGAGAGTACCTGCACTTCTCAGCACTGCTACAATACATTTAATGGGAGAGGACCTGCACTGCTGCAGTACTTTTAATGGGAGAGTACCGGCACGTCTCAGCACTGCTACAATACATTTAATGGGAGAGAACTGGCACTTCTCAGCACTGCTGCAGTACATTTAATGGGAGAATACCTGCACTTCTCAGCACTGCTACAATACATTTAATGGGAGAGTACCTGCGCTTCTCAGCGCTGCTGCAGAACACGCAATGGGAGAGTAACAGCACTTCTCAGAACTGCTACAATACATTTAATGGGAGAGTACCTGCACTTCTCAGCACTGCTACAATACATTTAATGGGAGAGGACCTGCACTGCTGCAGTACATTTAATGGGAGAGTACCGGCACTTCTCAGCACTGCTACAATACATTAAATGGGAGAGTACCAGCACTTCTCAGCACTGCTACAATACATTTAATGGGAGAGTACCGGCACTTCTCAGCACTGCTACAATACATTTAATGGGAGAGTACCTGCACTTCTCAGCACTCCTGCAATACATTTAATGGGAGAGTACTTGCACTTCTCAGCACTGCTGCAATACATTTAATGGGAGAGTACCTGCACTTCTCAGCACTGCTGCAACACATTTAATGGGAGAGGACCTGCACTGCTGCAGTACATTTAATGGGAGAGTACTGGTACTTCTCAGCACTGCTGCAATACATTTAATGGGAGAGAACCGGCACTTCTCAGCACTGCTGCAATACAATTAATGGGTGGGTACCAGCACTTCTCAGCACTGCTACAATACATTTAATGGGAGAGCACCTGCACTTCTCAGCACTGCTACAATACATTTAATGGGAGAGTACCGGCACTTCTCAGCACTGCTACAATACATTTAATGGGAGAGGACCTGCACTGCTGCAGTACATTTAATGGGTGAGTACTGGTACTTCTCAGCACTGCTACAATACATTTAATGGGAGAGGACCTGCACTGTTGCAGTACATTTAATGGGAGAGTACCGGCACGTCTCAGCACTGCTACAATACATTTAATGGGAGAGAACTGGCACTTCTCAGCACTGCTACAGTACATTTAATAGGAGAGTACCTGCACTTCTCAGCACTGCTGCAATACATTTAATGGGAGAGTACCTGCGCTTCTCAGCGCTGCTGCAGAACACGCAATGGGAGAGTAACAGCACTTCTCAGAACTCAGGAGAGTACCTGCACTTCTCAGCACTGCTACAATACATTTAATGGGAGAGTACCTGCACTTCTCAGGACTGCTGCAATACATTTAATGGGAGAGTACCGGCACTTCTCAGCACTGCTACAATACATTTAATGGGAGAGTACCGGCACTTCTCAGCACTGCTACAATACATTTAATGGGAGAGTGCCGGCACTTCTCAGCACTGCTACAATACATTTAATGGGAGAGTACTGGCACTTCTCAGCACTGCTACAATACATTTAATGGGAGCGTACCTGCACTTCTCAGCACTGCTACAATACATTTAATGGGAGAGTACCTGCACTGCTGCAGTACATTTAATTGGAGAGTACCGGCATGTCTCAGCACTGCTACAATACATTTAATGGGAGAGTACTGGCACTTCTCAGCACTGCTGCAGTACATTTAATGGGAGAGTACCTGCACTTCTCAGCGCTGCTGCAGAACATGCAATGGGTAGGTAACGGCACTTCTCAGAACTCAGGAGAGTACCTGCACTTCTCAGCGCTGCTGCAATACATTTAATGGGAGAGTACCGACACTTCTCAGCACTGCTACAATACATTTAATGGGAGAGTACCTGCACTTCTCAGCACTGCTACAATACATTTAATGGGAGAGGACCTGCACTGCTGCAGTACATTTAATGGGAGAGTACCGGCACATCTCAGCACTGCTACAATACATTTAATGGGAGAGTACCGGCACTTCTCAGCACTGATACAATACATTTAATGGGAGAGGACCTGCACTACTGCAGTACATTTAATGGGAGAGTACTGGTACTTCTCAGCACTGCTACAATACATTTAATGGGAGAGGACCTGCACTGTTGCAGTACATTTAATGGGAGAGTACCGGCACGTCTCAGCACTGCTACAATACATTTAATGGGAGAGAACTGGCACTTCTCAGCACTGCTACAGTACATTTAATAGGAGAGTACCTGCACTTCTCAGCACTGCAGCAATACATTTAATGGGAGAGTACCTGCCCTTCTCAGCGCTGCTGCAGAACACGCAATGGGAGAGTAACAGCACTTCTCAGAACTCAGGAGAGTACCTGCACTTCTCAGCACTGCTACAATACATTTAATGGGAGAGTACCTGCACTTCTCAGCACTGCTACAATACATTTAATGGGAGAGGACCTGCACTGCTGCAGTACTTTTAATGGGAGAGTACCGGCACGTCTCAGCACTGCTACAATACATTTAATGGGAGAGAACTGGCACTTCTCAGCACTGCTGCAGTACATTTAATGGGAGAGTACCTGCACTTCTCAGCACTGCTACAATACATTTAATGGGAGAGTACCTGCGCTTCTCAGCGCTGCTGCAGAACACGCAATGGGAGAGTAACAGCACTTCTCAGAACTGCTACAATACATTTAATGGGAGAGTACCTGCACTTCTCAGCACTGCTACAATACATTTAATGGGAGAGGACCTGCACTGCTGCAGTACATTTAATGGGAGAGTACCGGCACTTCTCAGCACTGCTACAATACATTTAATGGGAGAGTACCGGCACTTCTCAGCACTGCTACAATACATTTAATGGGAGAGTACCTGCACTTCTCAGCACTCCTGCAATACATTTAATGGGAGAGTACTTGCACTTCTCAGCACTGCTGCAATACATTTAATGGGAGAGTACCTGCACTTCTCAGCACTGCTGCAATACATTTAATGGGAGAGGACCTGCACTGCTGCAGTACATTTAATGGGAGAGTACTGGTACTTCTCAGCACTGCTGCAATACATTTAATGGGAGAGAACCGGCACTTCTCAGCACTGCTGCAATACAATTAATGGGTGGGTACCAGCACTTCTCAGCACTGCTACAATACATTTAATGGGAGAGCACCTGCACTTCTCAGCACTGCTACAATACATTTAATGGGAGAGTACCGGCACTTCTCAGCACTGCTACAATACATTTAATGGGAGAGTACCGGCACTTATCAGCACTGCTACAATACATTTAATGGGAGAGTACCTGCACTTCTCAGCACTACTACAATACATTTAATGGGAGAGTACCTGCACTTCTCAGCACTGCTACAATACATTTAATGGGAGAGGACCTGCACTGCTGCAGTACATTTAATGGGAGAGCACCTGCACTTCTCAGCACTGCTGCAGTACATTTAACGGGAGAGTACTGGCACTTCTCAGCACTGCTGCAGTACATTTAACGGGAGAGTACTGGCACTTCTCAGCACTGCTGCAATACATTTAACGGGAGAGTACCGGCACTTCTCAGTGCTGCTGCAATACATTTAACGGGAGAGTACTGGCACTTCTATAGCGCTGCTCCAAAACATTTCATGTGGGAGTACCTGCACTTCTCAGCACTTCTGCAATACATTTAATGCGAGAGTACCTGCACTTCTCAGCACTGCTGCAATACATTTAATGGGACAGTACCTGCACTTCTCAGCACTGCTGCAATACATTTAATGGGAGAGTACCTGCACTTCTCAGCACTGCTGCAATACATTTAATGGGAGAGTGCCTGCACTTCTCAGCGCTGCTGCAATACATTTACTGAGAGAGTACCAGCACTTCTCAGCACTGCTGCGTTACATTCAATGGGAGAGTACCTGCACTTCTCAGCACTGCTACAATACATTTAATGGGAGAGTACCTGCACTTCTGAGCACTGCTACAATACATTTAATGGGAGAGTACCTGCACTTCTCAGCACTGCTACAATACATTTAATGGGAGAGTACCTGCACTTCTCAGCACTGCTACAATACATTTAATGGGAGAGGACCTGCACTGCTCCAGTACATTTAATGAAGAGTATCGGCACTTCTCAGCACTGCTACAATACATTTAATGGGAGAGAACCAGCACTTCTCAGCACTGCTGCAATACATTTAATGGGAGACTACCGGCACTTCTCAGCACTGCTACAATACCTTTAATGGGAGAGTACCGGCACTTCTCAGCACTGCTACAATACATTTAATGGGAGAGTACCGGCACTTCTCAGCACTGCTACAATACATTTAATGTGAGAGTACTGGCACTTCTCAGCACTGCTGTACTACATTTAATGGGAGAGTACCGGCACTTCTCAGCACTGCTACAATACATTTAATTGGAGAGTACCGGCACTTCTCAGCACTGCTACAATACATTTAATGGGAGAGTACCGGCACTCTCAGCACTGCTACAATACATTTAATGGGAGAGTACCTGCACTTCTCAGCACTGCTATAATACATTTAATGGGAGTGGACCTGCATTGCTGCAGTACATTTAATGGGAGAGTACCGGCACTTCTCAGCACTGCTACAATACATTTCATGGGAGAGAACCGGCACTTCTCAGTGTGAGAAGTTGGCCTGGCATATGCTGTCCACTAATTATAGTGGGCACCTTGCACCAGTCCAAATCGACTCTTATGGTAGGTAGGTTAAAGACAACCTTATTGAAAGCTATCCTAGTGGTAGCTGTGGAGAGCAGCCTTCAGGCTAAGTCTTGAAGGAATGTAAAGCAGCTTGTTTTACCAGTCTATAATCTCTTGAGTGACCAAATGAAAGAGCACCACCCCAGGTATATATTCAAAATATATGTATTTATTACTAAACACACCCCTCTAGTCTCTTTATGAGGCTAGAGTTCGAAGTACATAGGTTATAAGATCTTAAATCACAGTAATAGCACAAATACACGTTTGGGCCCTAGGGGCGTACCAAACCATATACCAATAAAGTGGTATGCGAACCACGACTGAACTAGACACTAGGCCTAGAGCCTCTAGAAGTGCTTGGACCACAAGGAACCACCCAAGGTAGTGACACAGGGGACCTACGGGAGACGCGTGCAGTGTAAATACACAACCGCGATACGCCGTTAACTTCTATGGAGAAAGTCGGGATCGGGAAAATAGAGGAAAGGGACACTTAGAAGAGGACTAGGACAAAACCCTTTGAGATCTAGGACTTTGAAGAGTCTCTACCCACGGGAGCACCGGAGTACTCGTGTTACCTCACCCAGGGAAGCCGGGTGCATAGGTGCCTTTCGGGGTCGGGTTTCGTCATCGGTTCTTATGGCGATCTGCTGCAAAGTGCTGCTGGCGACCAGGAGAAAAGTGTCCGGGTGGATCCAAGAGTGGATCGGAGTTCTGAAGAACCTGAAAGCAGAGGGGACAGAGTCTGGGTTACTAGCCAGTGACCAGGGAGGCGATGGACAGATGCCCACCGATGTCGAGTGCTTCAGATTCGATGACGGTCGTCTTGACTCTTCAGCCACGAGGTCCGGGAGGCGTTGTCGGCGACCAGGAGCAGGATTCGGGCTGCTGCTCAATGTCTGTCGAGTGCAGAGGTGTCGGCGACCAGATTGGACCCAACAAGCCTTGGCAACGGCAAGTCTCGAGTAAGATGTAGATCGTCGATGATGCAGACCAGCAAGGTCTGGGGAACTCACCCAGCGAGGGTAAGTGAGGGCACGCCTGGAGCAACCAGACTGCCAAGTAAAGAAAAGATTGGCCTTCGTTAAGGGCTACTAGCCAACGGGCTAGCGACCGCGAAGGAGCCTCGTGACGCCGCACGTGGAGCTGGCTTACAGGACACTCGTGGAGTGGGGGCCAGTGATCTTTGGTGCAGGTGGTGCTGGAGGCTAGGGCTACTCGGAGCCCAAAGCACGACTTCTTGGGAGACCCAGAAGATGGTGCACTTGCAAATGTGCTCGGTGTCCAGGGGTCACGGTCTCAAGTCACCCACGATAGCCACGGGCCTCAGCTTTGCTGGGGACTCAGGATCGCCTCGGGAAGTCTGAGAATCCACCTCTGGTGATGCGATGACTTCGGCGTCCGACGGGAGCTTCAGTGATGCGAACCGGACAGATGCTTCTTTGGTGCCTGCCAAGCAGGGGAGTCACTCCTTGACCCCAAGGGAGATTCTTCAGTCCTCTAATCGTGAGTAGAGCGTCGAAGGTCCAGGATTCTGTTTCAGAGTTTCGTCCAGGTATAATCTAAAGTCCTAGGGACTGGGTTCCTACCTTTATTCTAAAAATAGGGGATGGACTACTCTGTGGCCCCACCTATGGGTAGGTCAGGGCAGAGGGGTGGCTACACCCATTTCCCTTTGTCCAGTTCGCGCCAAAGCAGGGGCGGCAAGCCCCTGATCCAGTTTGAACTGGGGTATGCACAGGGACACCAAATGTGCCCCCAGTGCAGGACTTCAAAGCACCCTAAGAGTGCACCCACCCAGCCCCAATACACATTATCCTGTCTGGGGAGGTGGTCACACCTCCCTGCAACAGGAAACCTATTGTCCAGGCCTCCCCTGCCGGAGTTTCGTCCAGCAGCAGGAGGCCAGACTTGTGTCTGTGGCAGCAGCATCCATTTTGTGATGCCAGGGCTTCAGAAAGAAGTTACCGGGTAAGCCAGAGTTAACATGTCTTTCCCTCTAGAAGGGTGGAATGCTACCCCCGCCGCCAGAATTGGCGGGGGGTAGTATTCCAAGATGTTTGACACCAAACACGACATGTTTAGGTGCAGCCATTCCAAAGTTAGCATTTTACCGCGAGGATATAATGCGCTTAAGAGTATATGGTCAGGCTGCACTACAAACAGCATCAGAGATGGTCTCCGAACGCTGCAGAGGGGCCCTGCTCATGCAGGGGCACCCTCTCACATAGGAACCATGCACTCTGCCTTTAGGATTGATAAGGCCTGCCTTAGGAGTGACTTATAGGTTTATATGTGTGTATGTATTTAGTGATATAGGTAACGTATATCACAGTAAGGGGTGCATGCACCACCCTACCCAGGCTGCAGTAGCAGACCTGTGGTGTCAGTTTGGATGGCCTTCCAGGGGTGGCATAATACATGCTGCAGCCCCTGGTAGGCCTCTGAGGTACCTATGCCCTTGGTACATAGTATACCACATACTAGGGACTTATAAGGGCACTCCAGATTCCAATCAGAGATGTGCCTAAGGCACATGGAAACCTTTTACAGAGAAAGCAGATAGACTGGGGCCCTGAATAGCAGGATCCCAGTCCAACTAAGTCATAAACCAGCAAAACACCATAAAAAAAGTGGGGGCAACCATATAGTCAGATTCCACCTTCCTACACTCAGCACTGCTGCAATACATTTAATGGGAGAGTACCGGCACTTCTCAGCACTGCTACAATACATTTAATGGGAGAGTACCAGCACTTCTCAGCACTGCTACAATACATTTAATGGGAGAGTACCGGCACTTCTCAGCACTGCTACAATACATTTAATTGGAGAGTACCGGCACTTCTCAGCACTGCTACAATACATTTAATGGGAGCGTACCTGCACTTCTCAGCACTGCTACAATACATTTAATGGGAGAGTACCTGCACGTCTCAGCACTGCTACAATACATTTAATAGGAGAGAACTGGCACTTCTCAGCACTTCTGCAGTACATTTAATGGGAGAGTACCTGCACTTCTCAGCACTGATGCAATACATTTAATGGGAGAGTACCTGCGCTACTCAGCGCTGTGCAGAACACGCAATGGGAGAGTAACGGCACTTCTCAGAACTCAGGAGAGTACCTGCACTTCTCAGCGCAGCTGCAATACATTTAATGGGAGAGTTCCGGCACTTCTCAGCACTGCTACAATACATTTAATGGGAGAGTACCTGCTCTTCTCAGCACTGCTACAATACATTTAATGGGAGAGGACCTGCACTGCTGCAGTACATTTAATGGGAGAGTACCGTCACGTCTCAGCACTGCTACAATACATTTAATGGGAGAGAACTGGCACTTCTCAGCACTCCTGCAGTACATTTAATGGGAGAGTACCTGCACTTCTCAGCACTGCTACAATACATTTAATGGGAGAGGACCTGCACTGCTGCAGTACATTTAATGGGAGAGTACCGGCACTTCTCAGCACTGCTACAATACATTTAATGGGAGAGTACCGGCACTTCTCAGCACTGCTACAATACATTTAATGGGAGAGTACCGGCACTTCTCAGCACTGCTACAATACATTTAATGGGAGAGTACCGGCACTTCTCAGCACTGCTACAATACATTTAATGGGAGAGTACCTGCACTTCTCAGCACTGCTAAAATACATTTAATGGGAGAGGACCTGCACTGCTGCAGTACATTTAATGGGAGAGTACCGGCACGTCTCAGCACTGCTACAATACATTTAATGGGAGAGAACTGGCACTTCTCAGCACTGCTGCAGTACACTTAATGGGAGAGTACCTGCACTTCTCAGCACTGCTGCAATACATTTAATGGGAGAGTACCTGCGCTTCTCAGCGCTGCTGCAGAACATGCAATGGGAGAGTAACGGCACTTCTCAGAACTCAGGAGAGTACCTGCACTTCTCAGCGCTGCTGCAGAACACGCAATGGGAGAGTAACAGCCCTTCTCAGAACTGCTACAATACAGTTAACGGGAGAGAACCTGGACTTCTCAGTACTGCTACAATACATTTAATGGGAGAGTACCGGCACTTCTCAGCACTGCTACAATACATTTAATGGGAGCGTACCCGCACTTCTCACCACTGCTACAATACATTTAATGGGAGAGTACCTGCACTTCTCAGCACTGCTAAAATACATTTAATGGGAGAGGACCTGCACTGCTGCAGTACATTTAATGGGAGAGTACCGGCACGTCTCAGCACTGTTACAATACATTTAATGGGAGAGAACTGGCACTTCTCAGCACTGCTGCAGTACACTTAATGGGAGAGTACCTGCACTTCTCAGCACTGCTGCAATACATTTAATGGGAGAGTACCTGCGCTTCTCAGCGCTGCTGCAGAACACGCAATGGGAGAGTAACAGCACTTCTCAGAACTCAGGAGAGTACCTGCGCTTCTCAGCGCTGCTGCAGAACACGCAATGGGAGAGTAACAGCCCTTCTCAGAACTGCTACAATACAGTTAACGGGAGAGAACCTGGACTTCTCAGTACTGCTACAATACATTTAATGGGAGAGGACCTGCACTGCTGCAGTACTTTTAATGGGAGAGTACCAGCACTTCTCAGCACTGCTACAATACATTTAATGGGAGAAAACCGGCACTTCTCAGCACTGCTACAATACATTTAATGGGAGAGTACCGGCACTTCTCAGCACTTCTACAATACATTTAATGGGAGAGTACCTGCACTTCTCAGCACTGCTACAATACATTTAATGGGAGAGTACCGGTACTTCTCAGCACTGCTACAATACATTTAATGGGAGAGTACCGGCACTTCTCAGCACTGCTACAATACATTTAATGGGAGACTACCGGCACTTCTCAGCACTGTTACAATACATTTAATGGGAGAGTACCGGCACTTCTCAGCACTGCTGCAATACATTTAATGGGAGAGTACCTGCACTTCTCAGCACTGCTGCAATACATTTAATGGGAGACTACCTGCACTTCTTAGCTCTGCTGCAATACATTTAATGGGAGAGGACCTGCACTTCTCAGCACTGCTACAATACATTTAATGGGAGAGGGCCTGCACTGCTGCAGTACATTTAATGGGAGAGTACTGGTACTTCTCAGCACTGCTCCAATACATTCAATGGGAGAGAACTGGCACTTCACAGCACTGCTGCAATACATTTAATGGGAGAGTACCAGCACTTCTCAGCACTGCTACAATACATTTAATGGGAGAGTACCTGCACTTCTCAGCACTGCTACAATACATTTAATGGGAGAGTACCGGCACTTCTCAGCACTGCTACAATACATTTAATGGGAGAGTTCCGGCACTTCTCAGCACTGCTAAAATACATTTAATGGGAGAGTACCGGCACTTCTCAGCACTGCTACAATACATTTAATGGGAGAGTACCAGCACTTCTCAGCACTGCTACAATACATTTAATGGGAGATTACCTGCACTTCTCAGCACTGCTACAGTACATTTAATGGGAGTGTACCTTCACTTCTCAGCGTTGCTGCAGAACTCGCAATGGGAGAGTAACGGCACTTCTCAGAACTCAGGAGAGTACCTGCACTTCTCAGCGCTGCTGCAATACATTTAATGGGAGAGTACCGGCACTTCTCATCACTGCTACAATACATTTAATGGGAGAGCACCAGCACTTTTCAGGACTGCTACATTACATTTAATGGGAGAGTACCTGCGCTTCTCAGCACTGCTGCATTTACATTTAGTGGGAGAGTACCTGCACTTCTCAGCACTGCTACAGAACGTGCAATGGGAGAGTACCTGCACTTCTCAGCACTGCTGCAAACATTTAATGGGAGAGTACCAGCACTTCTTAGTGCTGCTGCAATACATTTAATAGGAGAGTATCTGCGCTTCTCAGCACTGCTGCAGAACATGCAATGGGAGAGTAACGGCACTTCTCAGAACTCAGGAGAGTACCTGTACTTCTCAGCGCTGCTGCAATACATTTAATGGGAGAGTACCGGCATTTCTCAGCACTGCTACAATACATTTAATGGGTGAGTACCTGCACTTCTCAGCACTGCTACAATACATTTAATGGGAGAGGACCTGCACTGCTGCAGTACATTTAATGGAGAGTATCAGCACTTCTCAGCACTGCTACAATACATTTAATGGGAGAGAACCGGCACTTCTCAGCACTGCTGCAAAACATTTAATGGGAGACTACCGGCACTTCTCAGCACTGCTACAATACCTTTAATGGGAGAGTACCAGCACTTCTCAGCACTGCTACAATACATTTAATGGGAGAGTACCGGCACTTCTCAGCACTGCTACAATACATTTAATGGGAGCGTACTGGCACTTCTCAGCACTGCTGTACTACATTTAATGGGAGAGTACCGGCACTTCTCAGCACTGCTACAATACATTTAATTGGAGAGTACCAGCACTTCTCAGCACTGCTACAATACATTTAATGGGAGAGTACCTGCACTTCTCAGCACTGCTACAATACATTTAATGGGAGTGGACCTGCACTGCTGCAGTACATTTAATGGGAGAGTACCGGCACTTCTCAGCACTGCTACAATACATTTCATGGGAGAGAACCGGCACTTCTCAGCACTGCTGCAATACATTTAATGGGAGAGTACCGGCACTTCTCAGCACTGCTACAATACATTTAATGGGAGAGTACCAGCACTTCTCAGCACTGCTACAATACATTTAATGGGAGAGTACCGGCACTTCTCAGCACTGCTACAATACATTTAATGGGAGAGTACCGGCACTTCTCAGCACTGCTACAATACATTTAATGGGAGCGTACCTGCACTTCTCAGCACTGCTACAATACATTTAATGGGAGAGTACCTGCACTTCTCAGCACTGCTACAATACATTTAATGGGAGAGTACCGGCACGTCTCAGCACTGCTACAATACATTTAATCGGAGAGAACTGGCACTTCTCAGCACTTCTGCAGTACATTTAATGGGAGAGTACCTGCACTTCTCAGCACTGCTGCAATACATTTAATGGGAGAGTACCTGCGCTACTCAGCGCTGTGCAGAACACGCAATGGGAGAGTAACGGCACTTCTCAGAACTCAGGAGAGTACATGCACTTCTCAGCGCAGCTGCAATACATTTAATGGGAGAGTTCCGACACTTCTCAGCACTGCTACAATACATTTAATGGGAGAGTACCTGCTCCTCTCAGCACTGCTACAATACATTTAATAGGAGAGGACCTACACTGCTGCAGTACATTTAATGGGAGAGTACCGGCACGTCTCAGCACCGCTACAATACATTTAATGGGAGAGAACTGGCACTTCTCAGCACTCCTTCAGTACATTTAATGGGAGAGTACCTGCACTTCTCAGCACTGCTACAATACATTTAATGGGAGAGGACCTGCACTGCTGCAGTACATTTAATGGGAGAGTACCGGCACTTCTCAGCACTGCTACAATACATTTAATGGGAGAGTACCGGCACTTCTCAGCACTGCTACAATACATTTAATGGGAGAGTACCGGCACTTCTCAGCACTGCTACAATACATTTAATGGGAGAGTACCGGCACTTCTCAGCACTGCTACAATACATTTAATGGGAGAGAACCGGCACTTCTCAGCACTGCTGCAATACATTTAATGGGAGACTACCGGCACTTCTCAGCACTGCTACAATACCTTTAATGGGAGAGTACCGGCACTTCTCAGCACTGCTACAATACATTTAATGGGAGAGTACCGGCACTTCTCAGCACTGCTACAATACATTTAATGGGAGAGTACTGGCACTTCTCAGCACTGCTGTACTACATTTAATGGGAGAGTACCGGCACTTCTCAGCACTGCTACAATACATTTAATTGGAGAGTACCGGCACTTCTCAGCACTGCTACAATACATTTAATGGGAGAGTACCGGCACTCTCAGCACTGCTACAATACATTTAATGGGAGAGTACCTGCACTTCTCAGCACTGCTACAATACATTTAATGGGAGTGGAACTGCATTGCTGCAGTACATTTAATGGGAGAGTACCGGCACTTCTCAGCACTGCTACAATACATTTCATGGGAGAGAACCGGCACTTCTCAGCACTGCTGCAATACATTTAATGTGAGAGTACCGGCACTTCTCAGCACTGCTACAATACATTTAATGGGAGAGTACCAGCACTTCTCAGCACTGCTACAATACATTTAATGGGAGAGTATCGGCACTTCTCAGCACTGCTACAATACATTTCATTGGAGAGTACCGGCACTTCTCAGCACTGCTACAATACATTTAATGGCAGCGTACCTGCACTTCTCAGCACTGCTGCAATACATTTAATGGGAGAGTACCTGCACGTCTCAGCACTGCTACAATACATTTAATAGGAGAGAACTGGCACTTCTCAGCACTTCTGCAGTACATTTAATGGGAGAGTACCTGCACTTCTCAGCACTGCTGCAATACATTTAATGGGAGAGTACCTGCGCTACTCAGCGCTGTGCAGAACACGCAATGGGAGAGTAACGGCACTTCTCAGAACTCAGGAGAGTACCTGCACTTCTCAGCGCAGCTGCAATACATTTAATGGGAGAGTTCCGGCACTTCTCAGCACTGCTACAATACATTTAATGGGAGAGTACCTGCTCTTCTCAGCACTGCTACAATACATTTAATGGGAGAGGACCTGCACTGCTGCAGTACATTTAATGGGAGAGTACCGGCACGTCTCAGCACTGTTACAATACATTTAATGGGAGAGTACCGGCACGTCTCAGCACTGTTACAATACATTTAATGGGAGAGTACCTGCACTTCTCAGCACTGCTGCAATACATTTAATGGGAGAGTACCTGCGCTTCTCAGCGCTGCTGCAGAACACGCAATGGGAGAGTAACAGCACTTCTCAGAACTCAGGAGAGTACCTGCACTTCTCAGCGCTGCTGCAGAACACGCAATGGGAGAGTAACAGCCCTTCTCAGAACTGCTACAATACAGTTAACGGGAGAGAACCTGGACTTCTCAGTACTGCTACAATACATTTAATGGGAGAGGACCTGCACTGCTGCAGTACTTTTAATGGGAGAGTACCGACACTTCTCAGCACTGCTACAATACATTTAATGGGAGAAAACCGGCACTTCTCAGCACTGCTACAATACATTTAATGGGAGATGTAGGAAGGTGGAATCTGACTATATGGTTGCCCCCACTTTTTTCCTGGTGTTTTGCTGGTTTATGACTTAGTTGGACTGGGACCCTGCTATTCAGGGCCCCAGTCTATCTGTTCTCTCTAAACGACATGGAGTGCACTCTAGGTGCACTAGTGATTGGATACTGTGGTGCCTTATGAGTCCCTAGTATATGGTACCTTAGGTGCCAAGGGCATAGGTACTTCACAGGCCTACCAGGGGCTGCAGCATGTGTTATGCCACCCCTGGGAAGCAGTCTAAATCTGACACCACAGGCCTGCTACTGCAGCCTGGGTGAGGTGGTGCTAGCACCCCTCACTGAGATATAGGTTTCCTATATCTCTCCTGCACACACATATAAACCTATCAGTCACCCCTAAGGCAGGCCCTATCAATCCTGAGGGCAGGGTGCTTGGCTTCTATGTGAGGGGGTGCCTCTGCCTGAGCAGGGCCCCTCTGCAGCTCTCAGAGTCTATTCTCTGGTGCTGTTTGTGGATGCGGTTAAACCATATACTATTAAAGTGCATTATATCCTCGCGGTAAATGCTAACTTTGGAATGGCTGCATCAAAACATGTCGTGTTTGGTGTCAAACATCTTGGAATACTACCCCCCGCCAATCTTGGCGGCGGGAGTAGCATTCCACCCTTCTAGAGGATAAGACATGTACCTGCTGTGGAAACGCGGTAGAATCCTAAAGAGCCCTGGCATCACAAAATGGATGCCACCAGTCACAGACACTGGGCTGCCCTCCTGCTGATGACCGAAACTCGCAGTGGAGGAAGCCCAACAATAGGCATCCTGTCACAGGGAGGTGTAACCACCTTCCAGACAGGGTTTAGTGTATTGGGGCTGGGTGGGTGCACTCTTAGAGTGCTTTGAAGTCCTGCACTGGGGGAGCAGAAGGCTCCTCTGTGCATATGCCAGTTCAAACCAGCTCAGGGGCTACCTGCCCCTGCTCTGGCGCGAAACTGGACAAAGGGAAGTGGGTGTAGCCACCCCTCCCTTGACCCTCCCATAGGTGGGGTCATAGAGCTAGTCCATCCCCTCTTTTCAGTATAAGAAGGGGAACCCTTGAACTTGCTAGTTAGATAACCCCTGGACGACGCTCTACAGAAGAATCCTGGCCCTTCGACGTTCCACTACCTTTGGAAGACAGAAGAATCTCCCTTGGAGTCAAGGAGTGACTCCCCTGCTTGGCAGGCACCAAAAACGACAACGACGGTCGCAAACTACGCCGCTCCCGCCGGAGTCCGAAGTCCCTGCAGCCCAAGAAGTAGATTTCCTGACTTCCCCAAGGCCATCGTGAGTCCCCAGCGAAGCTGAGGCAAGTGGACCCCACGAGTGACGAGGAACCGCGACCCCTGGGTACCGTGCACTATTGTCAAGTGCAACCCCTTCACAACGTTCTACGAACTTGTGCTTTGGACCACGTGTGGTCCCGACCTCCAGCAGGAACCCCTCCGAAGATCAGAGGCCTACACCGTCCCGAGTGATCGTGGGCCCCTGTTGAGTGATTACGCCCGAGGTGTCTTCGCGATCCCTTGCCCGCCGGCTTGTGGGTCCCCAGAAGACTTCTTAAAGAAACCAAAGGGCTCCCCTGGTTGCTCCAGGCCTGCCCTGACTTACCCTCGCTGGGTGAGTCCCTCAGATCTTGCTGGTCTGCGCCATCGACTTTTCTTCATCTCCCCGAGACTTGCTGCTGCCAAGGCTTGTTGGCTCCAATCGAGTTGCCGACACCGCAGTCAGCTGCAGACGTCGAGGGACCCACCGAATCCAGCTTCTGGTTGTCGTCAACACCTCCTGGACCACGTGGCTGAAGAGTCAAGGCACCCGCAACCGACCTGAATCAACCGACGACGGTGGGCATCCATCTTCCTTGCCCCGGGTCACTGCCAAGTGACTTTGAACACTGTCCCCTCTGCTTTCAGGTCATCCTTCTTCAGAATCCAGGCTTGGATTCCACCGGACACTTCTTCAGCTCCCGCAAGCAGCAAGTCTTCTTTGTTCGCCATTGAAAACGACGCCGCGACCCGACACCAAAGGACACCTATGCACCCGGCTTCCCTGGGTGAGGTAACTCCAGCACTACGGTGCTCCTGTGGGTGTGGGCCCTAGAACTACTTACCCTGTAAGTGACTTGCTTGTAGGTTCTCCCGAAGTATCCTAAAACTCTTTATTTCCAACCGCGACTTGCCCCATTGAAGTCAACGGCGATCCGCGCCTGTGTATCTACACTGCACGCGTCCCCCGTGGGTCCTTTACTTACCTGCCTTGGGTGGTTTCGTGAGGCCCCAGCACTTCTGAAGGCCCTAGGCCTTGTCTCCCTGCAAGTCGTTGTCCCTAAGTCTCTTACTTAGTATATGGTCTGGTACGCCCCTAGGGCCCCAGCCATATTTTGTGCTTAACTTATTGTGAAACGTTGATTTGTGCATATGTTTGTCTTCTAATCTCATAAAGAGATTAGTAGAGAGTTATTTAGAAATAAATACATATATATTTGATATATATACCTGTGTGGTGTCTTTTCATTTGGTGATTCAAGAGATTATATGGTAAAACAAGCTGCTTTACATTCCTCCGAGACTTAGCCTGAAGGCTGCTCTCCACAGCTACCACTAGGATAGCTTTCTTTAAAAGGTTGTCTTAAACCTATCTACCATAAGAGTCGATTTGCCCTGGTGCAAGGTGTCCACTTTAATTAGTGAACAGCATATACCAGGCCAACTTCTCACATTGGTGGGCAGCGTGTGGGATTCCAGCTTGCCATTGTTTTACCAGAAAATCTCTATTTGAATTACTAACTGAAAACCATTATAGGTACTCAAGGTACATATAAAGTCAAGCTTAGTATCAATAAGTTCTACTAAACTTAGAGCTGTGTGCCAAGGGATAGCACACCCTTTCCACAGCTCAAGCTAGGATCAGTAGGCCACAAACTAGTGTAGGTAGTACAACACTGCACAACACTAGAATGTCCTTAAAGGGTGGACCCAGTGGATCCACTCAGCCTCAGTATAAGGACATGGCTTTCTCTGACTTGAGAGCCATGTGTGTCGACAGACACCTGAGGCTAGGACAGAGTCCCTCAACACTACA
The DNA here is from genome assembly GCA_963921515.1 of Calotriton arnoldi. Classification (NCBI taxonomy): domain Eukaryota; kingdom Metazoa; phylum Chordata; class Amphibia; order Caudata; family Salamandridae; genus Calotriton; species Calotriton arnoldi. The sequence goes on from CAWUFW010010159.1 coordinate 638,535, forward strand.
CCTGATAGATCTGCTGACAGCAGATGACCTTTGTGAGAAGTTGGCCTGGTATATGCTGTTCACTAATTAAAGTGGACACCTTGCACCAGGGCAAATCGACTCTTATGGTAGATAGGTTTAAGACAACCTTTTAAAGAAAGCTATCCTAGTGGTAGCTGTGGAGAGCAGCCTTCAGGCTAAGTCTCGGAGGAATGTAAAGCAGCTTGTTTTACCATATAATCTCTTGAATCACCAAATGAAAAGACACCACACAGGTATATATATCAAATATATATGTATTTATTTCTAAATAACTCTCTACTAATCTCTTTATGAGATTAGAAGACAAACATATGCACAAATCAACGTTTCACAATAAGTTAAGCACAAAATATGGCTGGGGCCCTAGGGGCGTACCAGACCATATACTAAGTAAGAGACTTAGAAACAACGACTTGCAAGGAGACAAGGCCTAGGGCCTTCAGAAGTGCTGGGGCCTCACAAAACCACCCAAGGCAGGTAAGTAAAGGACCCACGGGGGACGCGTGCAGTGTGGATACACAGGCGCGAATCGCCGTTAACTTCAATGGGGCAAGTCGCGGTTGGAAATAAAGAGTTTTAGGATACTTCGGGAGAACCTACAAGCAAGTCACTTACAGGGTAAGTAGTTCTAGGGCCCACACCCACAGGAGCACCGTAGTGCTGGAGTTACCTCACCCAGGGAAGCCGGGTGCACAGGTGTCCTTTGGTGTCGGGTCGCGGCGTCGTTTTCAATGGCGAACAAAGAAGACTTGCTGCTTGCGGGAGCTGAAGAAGTGTCCGGTGGAATCCAAGCCTGGATTCTGAAGAAGGATGACCTGAAAGCAGAGGGGACAGTGTTCAAAGTCACTTGGCAGTGACCCGGGGCAAGGAAGATGGATGCCCACCGTCGTCGGTCGCTTCAGGTCGGTTGCGGGTGCCTTGACTCTTCAGCCACGGGGTCCAGGAGGCGTCGACGACGACCAGGAGCTGGATTCGGTGTGTCCCTCGACGTCTGCAGCTGACTGCGGTGTCGGCAACTCGGTCGGAGCCAACAAGCCTTGGCAGCCGCAAGTCTCGGGGAGATGAAGAAAAGTTGATGGCGCAGACCAGCAAGGTCTGAGGGACTCACCCAGCAAGGGTAAGTCAGGGCAGGCCGGGAGCAACCAGGGGAGCCCTTTGGTTTCTTTAAGAAGTCTTCTGGGGACCCACAAGCCAGCGGGCAAAGGATCGCAAAGCCACCTCGGGCAGAATCACTCAACAGGGGCCCACGGTCACTCGGGACGGTGCAGGCCTCTGATCCTCAGAGAGATTCCTGCTGGAGGTCGGGACCACACGTGGTCCAAAGCACAAGTTCGTAGAACGTTGTGAAGGGGTTGCACTCGACAATAGTGCACGGTACCCAGGGGTCGCGGTTCCTCGTTGCTCGTGGGGTCCACTTGCCTCAGCTTCGCTGGGGACTCACGATGGCCTGGGAGAGGTCAGGAAATCCACTTCTTGGGCTGCAGGGACTTCGGACTCCGGCGGGAGCGGCGTAGTTTGCGACCGTCGTTGTCGTTTTTGGTGCCTGCCAAGCAGGGGAGTCACTCCTTGACTCCAAGGGAGATTCTTCTGTCTTCCAAAGGTAGTGGAACGTTGAAGGGCCAGGATTCTTCTGTAGAGCGTCGTCCAGGGGTTATCTGCTTTGCAATGGCAAGGTTCCCCCTCTTATACTAAAAAGAGGGGATGGACTAACTCTATGACCCCACCTATGGGAGGGTCAAGGGAGGGGTGGCTACACCCACTTCCCTTTGTCCAGTTTCGCGCCAGAGCAGGGGCAGGTAGCCCCTGAGCTGGTTTGAACTGGCATATGCACAGAGGAGCCTTCTGCTCCCCCAGTGCAGGACTTCAAAGCACTCTAAGAGTGCACCCACCCAGCCCCAATACACTAAACCCTGTCTGGGAGGTGGTTACACCTCCCTGTGACAGGATGCCTATTGTTGGGCTTCCTCCACTGTGAGTTTCGGTCATCAGCAGGAGGGCAGCCCAGTGTCTGTGACTGGTGGCATCCATTTTGTGATGCCAGGGCTCTTTAGGATTCTACCGCGTTTCCACAGCAGGTACATGTCTTATCCCTCTAGAAGGGTGGAATGCTACCCCCGCCGCCAAGATTGGCGGGGGGTAGTATTCCAAGATGTTTGACACCAAACACGACATGTTTTGATGCAGCCATTCCAAAGTTAGCATTTACCGCGAGGATATAATGCACTTAATAGTATATGGTTTAACCGCATCCACAAACAGCACCAGAGAATAGACTCTGAGAGCTGCAGAGGGGCCCTGCTCAGGCAGAGGCACCCCCTCACATAGAAGCCAAGCACCCTGCCCTCAGGATTGATAGGGCCTGCCTTAGGGGTGACTGATAGGTTTATATGTGTGTGCAGGAGAGATATAGGAAACCTATATCTCAGTGAGGGGTGCTAGCACCACCTCACCCAGGCTGCAGTAGCAGGCCTGTGGTGTCAGATTTAGACTGCTTCCCAGGGGTGGCATAATACATGCTGCAGCCCCTGGTAGGCCTGTGAAGTACCTATGCCCTTGGCACCTAAGGTACCATATACTAGGGACTCATAAGGCACCACAGTATCCAATCACTAGTGCACCTAGAGTGCACTCCATGTCGTTTAGAGAGAGCAGATAGACTGGGGCCCTGAATAGCAGGATCCCAGTCCAACTAAGTCATAAACCAGCAAAACACCATAAAAAAGTGGGGGCAACCATATAGTCAGATTCCACCTTCCTACAACCTTAGATTGGCTAGAGGAGCTAAAGGGTTTGAATCAGTGGGTGGGTCAGTCATAGTATCTGGGTCAGATGATGAAAATCAGAATGACCAAGACTCTGTGATTGAAGGGCCAGGCTTCAAGGGGCCTGAAAAGGACAGAGGAATTCTCCCTAAGAGAACTGACAGAGAGGAGGAGAGGCACAGATCCCCTTCCAGGGAATCTGACCACTCTTATCACTCTGGCAGAGAATTTGTCCAGCAGAGGAGCTCATACTTTTCCTTAAGAGAGACCTCCTCTGAGAGAAGGTGCAAACTGCTCCAGTATGAGGAAGCCAAAGTGGCCCTCAGAACCAAGCAGTTGGCACTGGATAGGGAAGCCCTGGAGATCCAGAGAGCTTCTAGAAAAGAGGGGTTAGAACCCCCTGGTGGCAGCAACAGTGTCCCTAGAGGCAAAGAATATATTCCTGACCATAGGAACCTGAGCAAGGTTGTTCCTCCCTACCAGAGTGGGGATGATATCCACAAGTGGATAACTGCTATGGAGAGGGCCTGTAGAGTACAGCAGGTCCCCCAAAAGCAGTGGGCAGCAATCTTGTGGCTCTCCTTTTCAGATAAAGGAAGAGACAAGCTCCTCACTGTTAGAGAGGAGGATGCTGATGATTATGAGGTCCTGAAGAGTGCACTGATAGATGGGTTTGGCTTAACCACTGAGCAGTACAGGTTGAAGTTCAGAGATACCCAGAAGGCACAGACTCAGGACTGGACAGACTTTGTAGATTGTGCATCCAAGGCTCTGGAGGGTTGGCTGGTTGGCAGTAGGGTTACTGATTTCAAAGGATTTTATAATCTAATGATGAGAGAACAGATCCTTAATAATTGTCAAAACCAGCTTTTACACCAGTACCTGGTGGACTCTGATCTGACCTCTCCCCAAGAATTGGGAAAGAAGGCAGACAAATGGGTCAGAACCAGAGTAAGGCCTAAGAATCAGGGTGGTGACCACAAGAAAGATTCTACCAAGTCCCAAGAGAAAGGTGGGGATAAATCCAAGGATAAGTCCACTACAGGGCCCCAAAATTCCTCTTCTGGGGGTGGGTCCCAAACTCCTTCCTCTCCTGAAAAGAAACCCTATTGCCATGTCTGTAAAAAGCCTGGGCACTGGAAATCTGATCCCAGTTGTCCCAGGATTGGCAATAAAGAAAATGTTCCTCCAACAACTACTACCACCCCTCCTGGTACTACCAGTAGTAATCCTCCAGTTGGGAGTAGTGCACCCAAAAAGTTAGGTGCTTTTGCAAGAGGAACAGAGGTGGGCCCTAGTTTAGACAGGACCCCCTCAACAGACTCCTCAGATTCTGATGGTGGTATAGGATTTGCCACCTTTACCGTGGGTCCCACAGCATTGGGCAGGTACAGACTGGAGCCAATAATTAATGGTCAGAAAGCTGTGGCATTTAGGGACACAGGGGCTAGTGTCACCATGGTGGCAGGGAAACTAGTCCCCCTCACCAGCTTTTACCTGAGTTTAAATACCAGGTGACCAACATTGATGGTGTCAGAACAGAGCACCCCATGGCCATAGTCAATCTCAGCTGGGAGGGGGTCACTGGCCCAAAAAGAGTGGCAGTGTCCCCAACCTTACCTGTAGATTGCCTGATGGGCAATGATCTGGAAATTTCAGCATGGGCTGAAATTGAACACCAAACCCATCTGAGGATGTTGGGTGTCCCTGTAAAGGTTAGTGGGGCTGTGATGGCCACAGCCCCAGCCCAAGATTTTGGAGAGATGGAGCCTGGAAGAATGGCCCCTCTCCCCCAGAAGAGAGCACAAGGGTTGAAGAAAAGTCTTCTTCCCTCCAGACAGTAGGTAAGGGTCAGCCTCCTCAGGGAACTGACCCTCCCCCTAGTGAAGGAACTGCCACAGAGGTAGTCAGGCCTGGCCTGGCCCCACCCCTGATGGCAGAGGACCCTTCCAAGGTGGTACCCAGTCTGGAGCAGGTAAACTGCCCCTCTCTACCCTGCCTCAGTCAGCCCAGGGCTGCAGAGGTCAAGGAGGTCAGTGGACCCCCAGGGCCCCCTGTCCAGAGGAACCCCCCATCAGCAGATTAGGGGCACCCAGTCTAGTAGCCCTAGCCAGGTGAAAATTCCTCAACCCACTGAGGGATCCCCCATACCTTTATGTAGGGACCTCCCCAGAAGGACTCTGTTAGGCAAGGGCAAACCTGGGACCAAAAGGTTCCAAACATGCCATGTCCCTCCAGTGTTCCATCCAAAGGGACCCAACCCCCAGCTGTAGGCAGTCAAAGGTTGACCCTTAGAGCAAAGTGCAACTCAGTCATGGAAAGACAGGCATACATGGTGACCAGTGATCTGAGGAAGCTGAGGCCAACCTTCCTAGGGCCTCACTTCCTACTCAGACACCCCACCAGCCTTGTACTTTACCAAAGCACACCAGAGGTAGTGATTCCCCATGGTGGAGACCCTCTCATACCCTTAGGGCGAGGGATTGCTTAGTGGACCATAAGACAGGGGGCAACCATGCTAGTGCAGGTGCTTCCTTATATGACCACTTAATCAATAAAGGCTCAACTGGTCAAGGTTAGCCTTATCTCCTTTCGTTTGGGGGGGTTATGTAGGAAGGTGGAATCTGACTATATGGTTGCCCCCACTTTTTTCCTGGTGTTTTGCTGGTTTATGACTTAGTTGGACTGGGACCCTGCTATTCAGGGCCCCAGTCTATCTGTTCTCTCTAAGCGACATGGAGTGCACTCTAGGTGCACTAGTGATTGGATACTGTGGTGCCTTATGAGTCCCTAGTATATGGTACCTTAGGTGCCAAGGGCATAGGTACTTCACAGGCCTACCAGGGGCTGCAGCATGTGTTATCCCACCCCTGGGAAGCAGTCTAAATCTGACACCACAGGCCTGCTACTGCAGCCTGGGTGAGGTGGTGCTAGCACCCCTCACTGAGATATAGGTTTCCTATATCTCTCCTGCACACACATATAAACCTATCAGTCACCCCTAAGGCAGGCCCTATCAATCCTGAGGGCAGGGTGCTTGGCTTCTATGTGAGGGGGTGCCTCTGCCTGAGCAGGGCCCCTCTGCAGCTCTCAGAGTCTATTCTCTGGTGCTGTTTGTGGATGCGATTAAACCATATACTATTAAAGTGCATTATATCCTCGCGGTAAATGCTAACTTTGGAATGGCTGCATCAAAACATGTCGTGTTTGGTGTCAAACATCTTGGAATACTACCCCCCGCCAATTTTGGCGGCGGGGGTAGCATTCCACCCTTCTAGAGGGATAAGACATGTACCTGCTGTGGAAACGCGGTAGAATCCTAAAGAGCCCTGGCATCACAAAATGGATGCCACCAGTCACAGACACTGGGCTGCCCTCCTGCTGATGACCGAAACTCGCAGTGGAGGAAGCCCAACAATAGGCATCCTGTCACAGGGAGGTGTAACCACCTTCCAGACAGGGTTTAGTGTATTGGGGCTGGGTGGGTGCACTCTTAGAGTGCTTTGAAGTCCTGCACTGGGGGAGCAGAAGGCTCCTCTGTGCATATGCCAGTTCAAACCAGCTCAGGGGCTACCTGCCCCTGCTCTGGCGCGAAACTGGACACAGGGAAGTGGGTGTAGCCACCCCTCCCTTGACCCTCCCATAGGTGGGGTCATAGAGCTAGTCCATCCCCTCTTTCAGTATAAGAAGGGGAACCCTTGAACTTGCTAGTTAGATAACCCCTGGACGACGCTCTACAGAAGAATCCTGGCCCTTCGACGTTCCACTACCTTTGGAAGACAGAAGAATCTCCCTTGGAGTCAAGGAGTGAATCCCCTGCTTGGCAGGCACCAAAACGACAACGACGGTCGCAAACTACGCCGCTCCCGCCGGAGTCCGAAGTCCCTGCAGCCCAAAAAGTAGATTTCCTGACTTCTCCAAGGCCATCGTGAGTCCCCAGCGAAGCTGAGGCAAGTGGACCCCACGAGTGACGAGGAACCGCGACCCCAGGGTACCGTGCACTATTGTCGAGTGCAACCCCTTCACAACGTTCTACGAACTTGTGCTTTGGACCACGTGTGGTCCCGACCTCCAGCAGGAATCCCTCCGAAGAGCAGAGGCCTACACCGTCCCGAGTGACCGTGGGCCCCTGTTGAGTGATTCCGCCCGAGGTTTCTTCGCGATCCCTTGCCCGCCGGCTTGTGGGTCCCCAGAAGACTTCTTAAAGAAACCAAAGGGCTCCCCTGGTTGCTCTAGGCCTGCCCTGACTTACCCTCGCTGGGTGAGTCCCTCAGACCTTGCTGGTCTGCGCCATTGACTTTTCTTCATCTCCCCAAGACTTGCTGCTGCCAAGGCTTGTTGGCTCCAATCGAGTTGCCGACACCTCAGTCAGCTGCAGACGTCGAGGGACCCACCGAATCCAGCTCCTGGTCATCGTCGACACCTCCTGGACCACGTGGCTGAAGAGTCAAGGCACCCGCAACCGACCTGAATCAACCGACGACGGTGGGCATCCATCTTCCTTGCCCCGGGTCACTGCCAAGTGACTTTGAACACTGTCCCCTCTGCTTTCAGGTCATCCTTCTTCAGAATCCAGGCTTGGATTCCACCGGACACTTCTTCAGCTCCCGCAAGCAGCAAGTCTTCTTTGTTCGCCATTGAAAACGACGCCGCGACCCGACACCAAAGGACACCTATGCACCCGGCTTCCCTGGGTGAGGTAACTCCAGCACTACGGTGCTCCTGTGGGTGTGGGCCCTAGAACTACTTACCCTGTAAGTGACTTGCTTGTAGGTTCTCCCGAAGTATCCTAAAACTCTTTATTTCCAACCGCGACTTGCCCCATTGAAGTTAACGGCGATCCGCGCCTGTGTATCCACACTGCACGCGTCCCCCGTGCGTCCTTTACTTACCTGCCTTGGGTGGTTTCGTGAGGCCCCTGCACTTCTGAAGGCCCTAGGCCTTGTCTCCCTGCAAGTCGTTGTCCCTAAGTCTCTTACTTAGTATATGGTCTGGTACGCCCCTAGGGCCCCAGCCATATTTTGTGCTTAACTTATTGTGAAACGTTGATTTGTGCATATGTTTGTCTTCTAATCTCATAAAGAGATTAGTAGAGAGTTATTTAGAAATAAATACATATATATTTGATATATATACCTGTGTGGTGTCTTTTCATTTGGTGATTCAAGAGATTATATGGTAAAACAAGCTGCTTTACATTCCTCCGAGACTTAGCCTGAAGGCTGCTCTCCACAGCTACCACTAGGATAGCTTTCTTTAAAAGGTTGTCTTAAACCTATCTACCATAAGAGTCGATTTGCCCTGGGGCAAGGTGTCCACTTTAATTAGTGAACAGCATATACCAGGCCAACTTCTCACAGGAGAGTACCGGCACTTCTCAGCACTTCTACAATACATTTAATGGGAGAGTACCTGCACTTCTCAGCACTGCTACAATACATTTAATGGGAGAGTACCGGCACTTCTCAGCACTGCTACAATACATTTAATGGGAGAGTACCAGCACTTCTCAGCACTGCTACAATACATTTAATGGGAGACTACCGGCACTTCTCAGCACTGTTACAATACATTTAATGGGAGAGTACCGGCACTTCTCAGCACTGCTGCAATACATTTAATGGGAGAGTACCTGCACTTCTCAGCACTGCTGCAATACATTTAATGGGAGAGTACCTGCACTTCTCAGCTCTGCTGCAATACATTTAATGGGAGAGGACCTGCACTTCTCAGCACTGCTACAATACATTTAATGGGAGAAGGCCTGCACTGCTGCAGTACATTTAATGGGAGAGTACTGGTACTTCTCAGCACTGCTCCAATACATTTAATGGGAGAGAACTGGCACTTCACAGCACTGCTGCAATACATTTAATGGGAGAGTACCAGCACTTCTCAGCACTGCTACAATACATTTAATGGGAGAGTACCTGCACTTCTCAGCACTGCTACAATACATTTAATGGGAGAGTACCGGCACTTCTCAGCACTGCTACAATACATTTAATGGGAGAGTTCCGGCACTTCTCAGCACTGCTAAAATACATTTAATGGGAGAGTACCGGCACTTCTCAGCACTGCTACAATACATTTAATGGGAGAGTACCAGCACTTCTCAGCACTGCTACAATACATTTAATGGGAGAGTACCTGCACTTCTCAGCACTGCTACAGTACATTTAATGGGAGTGTACCTTCACTTCTCAGCGTTGCTGCAGAACAAGCAATGGGAGAGTAACGGCACTTCTCAGAACTCAGGAGAGTACCTGCACTTCTCAGCGCTGCTGCAATACATTTAATGGGAGAGTACCGGCACTTCTCATCACTGCTACAATACATTTAATGGGAGAGCACCGGCACTTTTCAGGACTGCTACATTACATTTAATGGGAGAGTACCTGCGCTTCTCAGCACTGCTGCAGTACATTTAGTGGGAGAGTACCTGCACTTCTCAGCACTGCTACAGAACGTGCAATGGGAGAGTACCTGCACTTCTCAGCACTGCTGCAAACATTTAATGGGAGAGTACCAGCACTTCTCAGCTCTGCTGCAATACATTTAATGGGAGAGTATCTGCGCTTCTCTGCACTGCTGCAGAACATGCAATGGGAGAGTAACGGCACTTCTCAGAACTCAGGAGAGTACCTGTACTTCTCAGCGCTGCTGCAATACATTTAATGGGAGAGTACCGGCATTTCTCAGCACTGCTACAATACATTTAATGGGTGAGTACCTGCACTTCTCAGCACTGCTACAATACATTTAATGGGAGAGGACCTGCACTGCTGCAGTACATTTAATGGAGAGTATCGGCACTTCTCAGCACTGCTACAATACATTTAATGGGAGAGAACCGGCACTTCTCAGCACTGCTGCAATACATTTAATGGGAGACTACCGGCACTTCTCAGCACTGCTACAATACCTTTAATGGGAGAGTACCAGCACTTCTCAGCACTGCTACAATACATTTAATGGGAGAGTACCGGCACTTCTCAGCACTGCTACAATACATTTAATGGGAGAGTACTGGCACTTCTCAGCACTGCTGTACTACATTTAATGGGAGAGTACCGGCACTTCTCAGCACTGCTACAATACATTTAATTGGAGAGTACCAGCACTTCTCAGCACTGCTACAATACATTTAATGGGAGAGTACCGGCACTCTCAGAACTGCTACAATACATTTAATGGGAGAGTACCTGCACTTCTCAGCACTGCTACAATACATTTAATGGGAGTGGACCTGCACTGCTGCAGTACATTTAATGGGAGAGTACCGGCACTTCTCAGCACTGCTACAATATATTTCATGGGAGAGAACCGGCACTTCTCAGCACTGCTGCAATACATTTAATGGGAGAGTACCGGCACTTCTCAGCACTGCTACAATACATTTAATGGGAGAGTACCAGCACTTCTCAGCACTGCTACAATACATTTAATGGGAGAGTACCGGCACTTCTCAGCACTGCTACAATACATTTAATGGGAGAGTACCGGCACTTCTCAGCACTGCTACAATACATTTAATGGGAGCGTACCTGCACTTCTCAGCACTGCTACAATACATTTAATGGGAGAGTACCTGCACTTCTCAGCACTGCTACAATACATTTAATGGGAGAGTACCGGCACGTCTCAGCACTGCTACAATACATTTAATAGGAGAGAACTGGCACTTCTCAGCACTTCTGCAGTACATTTAATGGGAGAGTACCTGCACTTCTCAGCACTGCTGCAATACATTTAATGGGAGAGTACCTGCGCTACTCAGCGCTGTGCAGAACACGCAATGGGAGAGTAACGGCACTTCTCAGAACTCAGGAGAGTACATGCACTTCTCAGCGCAGCTGCAATACATTTAATGGGAGAGTTCCGACACTTCTCAGCACTGCTACAATACATTTAATGGGAGAGTACCTGCTCTTCTCAGCACTGCTACAATACATTTAATAGGAGAGGACCTGCACTGCTGCAGTACATTTAATGGGAGAGTACCAGCACGTCTCAGCACTGCTACAATACATTTAATGGGAGAGAACTGGCACTTCTCAGCACTCCTGCAGTACATTTAATGGGAGAGTACCTGCACTTCTCAGCACTGCTACAATACATTTAATGGGAGAGGACCTGCACTGCTGCAGTACATTTAATGGGAGAGTACCGGCACTTCTCAGCACTGCTACAATACATTTAATGGGAGAGTACCGGCACTTCTCAGCACTGCTACAATACATTTAATGGGAGAGTACCGGCACTTCTCAGCACTGCTACAATACATTTAATGGGAGAGTACCGGCACTTCTCAGCACTGCTACAATACATTTAATGGTAGCGTACCCGCACTTCTCAGCACTGCTACAATACATTTAATGGGAGAGTACCTGCACTTCTCAGCACTGCTAAAATACATTTAATGGGAGAGGACCTGCACTGCTGCAGTACATTTAATTGGAGAGTACCGGCACGTCTCAGCACTGCTACAATACATTTAATGGGAGAGAACTGGCACTTCTCAGCACTGCTGCAGTACACTTAATGGGAGAGTACCTGCACTTCTCAGCACTGCTGCAATACATTTAATGGGAGAGTACCTGCGCTTCTCAGCGCTGCTGCAGAACACGCAATGGGAGAGTAACGGCACTTCTCAGAACTCAGGAGAGTACCTGCACTTCTCAGTGCTGCTGCAGAACACGCAATGGGAGAGTAACAGCCCTTCTCAGAACTGCTACAATACAGTTAACGGGAGAGAACCTGGACTTCTCAGTACTGCTACAATACATTTAATGGGAGAGTACCAGCACTTCTCAGCACTGCTACAATACATTTAATGGGAGCGTACGCGCACTTCTCAGCACTGCTACAATACATTTAATGGGAGAGTACCTGCACTTCTCAGCACTGCTAAAATACATTTAATGGGAGAGGACCTGCACTGCTGCAGTACATTTAATGGGAGAGTACCGGCACGTCTCAGCACTGTTACAATACATTTAATGGGAGAGAACTGGCACTTCTCAGCACTGCTGTAGTACACTTAATGGGAGAGTACCTGCACTTCTCAGCACTGCTGCAATACATTTAATGGGAGAGTACCTGCGCTTCTCAGCGCTGCTGCAGAACACGCAATGGGAGAGTAACGGCACTTCTCAGAACTCAGGAGGTACCTGCACTTCTCAGCGCTGCTGCAGAACACGCAATGGGAGAGTAACAGCCCTTCTCAGAACTGCTACAATACAGTTAACGGGAGAGAACCTGGACTTCTCAGTACTGCTACAATACATTTAATGGGAGAGGACCTGCACTGCTGCAGTACTTTTAATGGGAGAGTACCGGCACTTCTCAGCACTGCTACAATACATTTAATGGGAGAACACCGGCACTTCTCAGCACTGCTACAATACATTTAATGGGAGAGTACCGGCACTTCTCAGCACTTCTACAATACATTTAATGGGAGAGTACCTGCACTTCTCAGCACTGCTACAATACATTTAATGGGAGAGTACCGGCACTTCTCAGCACTGCTACAATACATTTAATGGGAGAGTACCGGCACTTCTCAGCACTGCTACAATACATTTAATGGGAGAGTACCGGCACTTCTCAGCACTGTTACAATACATTTAATGGGAGAGTACCGGCACTTCTCAGCACTGCTGCAATACATTTAATGGGAGAGTACCTGCACTTCTCAGCACTGCTGCAATACATTTAATGGGAGAGTACCTGCACTTCTCAGCTCTGCTGCAATACATTTTATGCGAGAGGACCTGCACTTCTCAGCACTGCTACAATACATTTAATGGGAGAGGACCTGCACTGCTGCAGTACATTTAATGGGAGAGTACTGGTACTTCTCAGCACTGCTCCAATACATTTAATGGGAGAGAACTGGCACTTCTCAGCACTGCTGCAATACATTTAATGGGAGAGTACCAGCACTTCTCAGCACTGCTACAATACATTTAATGGGAGAGTACCTGCACTTCTCAGCACTGCTACAATACATTTAATGGGAGAGTACCGGCACTTCTCAGCACTGCTACAATACATTTAATGGGAGAGTACCGGCACTTCTCAGCACTGCTAAAATACATTTAATGGGAGAGTACCGGCACTTCTCAGCACTGCTACAATACATTTAATGGGAGAGTACCAGCACTTCTCAGCACTGCTACAATACATTTAATGGGAGAGTACCTGCACTTCTCAGCACTGCTACAGTACATTTAATGGGAGTGTACCTTCACTTCTCAGCGTTGCTGCAGAACACGCAATGGGAGAGTAACGGCACTTCTCAGAACTCAGGAGAGTACCTGCACTTCTCAGCGCTGCTGCAATACATTTAATGGGAGAGTACCGGCACTTCTCATCACTGCTACAATACATTTAATGGGAGAGCACCAGCACTTTTCAGGACTGCTACATTACATTTAATGGGAGAGTACCTGCGCTTCTCAGCACTGCTGCAGTACATTTAGTGGGAGAGTACCTGCACTTCTCAGCACTGCTACAGAACGTGCAATGGGAGAGTACCTGCACTTCTCAGCACTGCTGGAAACATTTAATGGGAGAGTACCAGCACTTCTCAGCGCTGCTGCAATACATTTAATGGGAGAGTATCTGCGCTTTTCAGCACTGCTGCAGAACATGCAATGGGAGAGTAACGGCACTTCTCAGAACTCAGGAGAGTACCTGTACTTCTCAGCGCTGCTGCAATACATTTAATGGGAGAGTACCGGCATTTATCAGCACTGCTACAATACATTTAATGGGTGAGTACCTGCACTTCTCAGCACTGCTACAATACATTTAATGGGAGAGGACCTGCACTGCTGCAGTACATTTAATGGGAGAGTACCAGCACGTCTCAGCACTGCTACAATACATTTAATGGGAGAGAACTGGCACTTCTCAGCACTGCTGCAGTACATTTAATGGGAGAGTACCTGCACTTCTCAGCACTGCTGCAATACATTTAATGGGAGAGTACCTGCGCTTCTCAGCGCTGCTGCAGAACACGCAATGGGAGAGTAACAGCACTTCTCAGAACTGCTACAATACATTTAATGGGAGAGTACCTGCACTTCTCAGCACTGCTACAATTCTTTTAATGGGAGAGGATCTGCACTGCTGCAGTACATTTAATGGGAGAGTACCGGCACTTCTCAGCACTGCTACAATACATTTAATGGGAGAGAACCGGCACTTCTCAGCACTGCTGCAATACATTTAATGGGAGAGTACCAGCACTTCTCAGCACTGCTATAATACATTTAATGGGAGAGTACCTGCACTTCTCAGAACTGCTACAATACATTTAATGGGAGAGTACCGGCATTTCTCAGCACTGCTACAATACATTTAATGGGAGAGTACTGGCACTTCTCAGCACTGCTACAATATATTTAATTGGAGAGTACCGGCACTTCTCAGCATTACTACAATACATTTAATGGGAGAGTACCGGCACTTCTCAGCACTGCTACAATACATTTAATGGGAGAGTACCTGCACTTCTCAGCACTGCTGCAATACATTTAATGGGAGAGTACCTGCACTTCTCAGCACTGCTGCAATACATTTAATGGGAGAGTACCTGCACTTCTCAGCACTGCTACAATACATTTAATGGGAGAGGACCTGCACTGCTGCAGTACATTTAATGGGAGAGTACTGCTACTTCTCAGCACTGCCACAATACATTTAATGGGAGAGAACCAGCACTTCTAAGCACTGCTGCAATACATTTAATGGGAGAGTACCAGCACTTCTCAGCACTGCTACAATACATTTAATGGGAGAGTACCAGCACTTCTCAGCACTGCTACAATACATTTAATGGGAGAGTACCTGCACTTCTCAGCACTGCTACAATACATTTAATGGGAGAGTACCGGCACTTCTCAGCACTGCTACAATATATTTAATTGGAGAGTACCGGCACTTCTCAGCACTACTACAATACATTTAATGGGAGAGTGCCGGCACTTCTCAGCACTGCTACAATACATTTAATGGGAGAGTACCTGCACTTCTCAGCACTGCTGCAATACATTTAATGGGAGAGTACCTGCACTTCTCAGCACTGCTTCAATACATTTAATGGGAGAGTACTGCTACTTCTCAGCACTGCCACAATACATTTAATGGGAGAGAACCGGCACTTCTAAGCACTGCTGCAATACATTTAATGGGAGAGTACCAGCACTTCTCAGCACTGCTACAATACATTTAATGGGAGAGTACCAGCACTTCTCAGCACTGCTACAATACATTTAATGGGAGAGTACCTGCACTTCTCAGCACTGCTACAATACATTTAATGGGAGAGTACCGGCACTTCTCAGCACTGCTGCAATACATTTAATGGGAGAGTACCTGCACTTCTCAGCACTGCTACAATACATTTAATGGGAGAGGACCTGCACTGCTGCAGTACATTTAATGGGAGAGTACTGGTACTTCTCAGCACTGCCACAATACATTTAATGGGAGAGAACCGGCACTTCTAAGCACTGCTGCAATACATTTAATGGGAGAGTACCAGCACTTCTCAGCACTGCTACAATACATTTAATGGGAGAGTACCTGCACTTCTCAGCACTGCTACAATACATTTAATGGGAGAGTACCGGCACTTCTCAGCACTGCTACAATACATTTAATGGGAGAGTACCGGCACTTCTCAGCACTGCTACAATACATTTAATGGGAGAGTACCGGCACTTCTCAGCACTGCTACAATACATTTAATGGGAGAGTACCGGCACTTCTCAGCACTGCTACAATACATTTAATGGGAGAGTACCTGCACTTCTCAGCACTGCTACAATACATTTAATGGGAGTGTACCTGCACTTCTCAGCGCTGCTGCAGAACATGCAATGGGAGAGTAACGGCACTTCTCAGAACTCAGGAGAGTACCTGCACTTCTCAGTGCTGCTGCAATACATTTAATGGGAGAGTACCGGCACTTCTCAGCACTGCTACAATACATTTAATGGGAGAGTACCAGCACTTTTCAGGACTGCTACATTACATTTAATGGGAGAGTACCTGCGCTTCTCAGCACTGCTGCAGTACATTTAGTGGGAGAGTACCTGAACTTCCCAGCACTGCTGCAATACATTTAATGGGAGAGTACCAGCACTTCTCAGCACTGCTGCAGTACATTTAATTGGAGAGTACCTGCACTTCTCAGCACTGCTACAGAACGTGCAATGGGAGAGTACCTGCACATCTCAGCACTGCTGCAAACATTTAATGGGAGAGTACCAGCACTTCTCAGCGCTGCTGCAATACATTTAATGAGAGAGTACCTGCACTTCTCAGCACTGCTGCAGACATGCAATGGGAGAGTGCCTGCACTTCTCAGCACTGCTGCAATACATTTAATTTAATGGGCGAGTACCAGCACTTCTCAGCACTGCTGCAATACATTTAATGGGCGAGTACCAGCACTTCTCAGCACTGCTACAATACATTTAATGGGAGAGTAACTGCACTTCTCAGCACTGCTACAATACATTTAATGGGAGAGTACCGGCACTTCTCAGCACTGCTACAATACATTTAATGGGAGAGTACCTGCACTTCTCAGCACTGCTACAATACATTTAATGGGAGTGTACCTGCACTTCTCAGCGCTGCTGCAGAACACGCAATGGGAGAGTAACGGCACTTCTCAGAACTCAGGAGAGTACCTGCACTTCTCAGCGCTGCTGCAATACATTTAATGGGAGAGTACCGGCACTTCTCAGCACTGCTACAATACATTTAATGGGAGAGTACCAGCACTTTTCAGGACTGCTACATTACATTTAATGGGAGAGTACCTGCACTTCTCAGCACTGCTGCAGTACATTTAGTGGGAGAGTACCTGCACTTCCCAGCACTGCTGCAATACATTTAATGGGAGAGTACCAGCACTTCTCAGCACTGCTGGAGTACATTTAATTGGAGAGTACCTGCACTTCTCAGCACTGCTACAGAACGTGCAATCGGAGAGTACCTGCACATCTCAGCACTGCTGCAATACATTTAATGGGAGAGTACCTGCACTTCTCAGCACTGCTGCAATACATTTAATGGGCGAGTACCAGCACTTCTCAGCACTGCTACAATACATTTAATGGGAGAGTAACGGCACTTCTCAGTACTGCTACAATACATTTAATGGGAGAGTAACGGCACTTCTCAGCACTGCTGCAATACATTTAGTGGGCGAGTACCAGCACTTCTCAGCACTACTGCAATACATTTAATGGGTGAGTACCAGCACTTCTCAGCACTGCTACAATACATTTAATGGGAGAGTACCGGCACTTCTCAGCACTGCTACAATACATTTAATGGGAGAGTATCAGCACTTCTCAGAACTCAGGAGAGTACATGCATGTTAGAAATGGGGTCTCTAGTTGGCAGTGGGTTGCAACCTGTTCAAGTAGAGGCCCTCACTCCAGTCAGAGTAGGGGAGTCACACAGCTAAAATAACCCCTGCTGATCCCCTTGGTAGCTTGGTACGAGCAGTCAGGCTTATCTCAGAGGCAATGTGTAAAGTATTTGTATACACACACACACACAGTAACACCTTGAAAACACTACATAAGGAGTCTACACCAGTGTAGAAAATTAGACAATATTTATCTGAATAAAACAAGACCAAAACGACAAAAATCCAACATACACAAGTCAAAATATCACTTTTAAAAGATTAAAAATTTTAGTCCATAGAAATCAATGGATGAGTTCATTTTAGCACAAAGTTCCTTGGATGCGTCAAAAATCAAAGACGGTACAAGGTGCAGGGGAGGTGATGCGTCAGTCCCTTACTACTAGGCAGGGAAGGTGATGCGTCAGTTTCCAGACACGCGGCTTTGGTTCCTTACTGAGGTGCTGTGTTGAAGACACTGCGCCCACGGACTATATGCTGAAAAGCCAGATGCGCTGCGTTGATGCGACAGCAGCGATCTAAACGCTGCATTGATTCCTCAGCTGCGAAGCAGGCGCTGCGTCGGAGTCAAAGCGGTTGTCATGGACGCATGCGACACTGGGTTTGAGACTCATGCTGCGGCAAATCTTCTGACGCACTGCGGCGGTGAGCTGGGGCCTGCGGTGAAAACCATGGTCGAGGCTTCAAGCGGGAACCATGCTTCGGTGCAGGCAGCGGCGATGTGGCAAACTTTTGCAGCGATGAGTCATTAAAACAGGTGCTAGGGGTCGATCTGTGGATTTTCTCCTTAAGCTCACCAGGTTACACATCCAAGAGCCCAGGAACTGGATTTGGCACCACTTGGCAAGTCAGGATTCTCAGCAGAAGAGCCCAAGCACTGGCAGGTGAGGTCTTTGATGGCTCTGAGACTTCTTAACAGGAGGCAAGCTCAACTCAAGCCCTTGGAGAACCTTGGAAGTAGGATACAGAAAGCAAAATCCAGTACTTTCACTCCCAGCAAGCAGCAGGCCAGCACAAAAAAGTACAGGCAGAGTGACAGTCCCTCCTACAGCATCCAGCTCTTCTTCCTGGCAGTATGTCCTCAGTCCAGAAGTGTTCTGATTTTGGGGTGTCAGAGGTCCAATACTTATACTCCTCTCTACCTTTAAAGTAAGCAAACTTCAAAGGAAAGTATTTGTATTGCACAAGACCCTGCCTTTCCCTGACCTGGCTCCGAACACACTACTGGGGGACAGGCAAAGCCCTCTTCAGGTGTCAGTGACAACTCCTCCCACCACTCTAGCTCAGGAAGGCCCATCAGGATAGGTAAGGCACACCTCAGCTCCCTTTGTGTAACTTTCTAGAGTGAATGCACAAGAGCCCAACTGTCAGCCAACCCAGACGTGTATTCTACAGACAGGCAGAGACACAGAAGTGATAAACAAGAAAATGGCCATTTTCTAAAGTGGCATTTTCAAACACGCAATTTAAAAAACAACTTCACCAAAAGATGTGTTTCACAATTTTCAGTTCAGAGACCCCAAACTCCAAATCTATATCTGCTCCCAAGTGGAAATTACACTTAAAAGATATTTCAAGGCAATCCCCTTGTTACCCTATGGGTGAGATAGTCCTTGCAATAGTGAAAAATGAAATTAGCAGTATTTCACTATTAGGACATGTAAAACACACAGTACATGTCATACCTTTTAAAAACACTGCACCCTGTCCATGCGGCTGCTTCGGACCCACCTTAGGGGTGACATACGTGTAGTAAAAGGGAAGGTTTGGGCCTGGCAAGTGGGTGCACTTGCCAGGTCAAAACGGCAGTTTAAAACTGCACACACAGACACTGCAGTGGCAGGCCTGAGACATGTTTGCAGGGCTACTCATGTGGGCGGCACAATCAGTGCTGCAGACCCACTAGTAGCATTTTATTTACAGGCCCTGGGTACACATGATGCACTTTGGTTGGGACTTACTAGTAAAACAAATATGCCATTCATGGATAAACCAAACACCAATAGATTTTACACAGGGAGCACTTGCACTTTAGCACTGGTCAGCAGTGGTAAAGTGGTAAGCATTGGTAAAGTGCCCAGAGTCCTACAACCAACAAAAATAGAATGAAGCATACAGTCAAAAACAGGAGGTCAGAAGCAAAAAGACATGGGAAATCATGCCAATTGATGCCAGGTCTAACACTGCACTTCTCAGTGCTGCTGCATTTAAATAGAGAGTATGGGCACTTCTCAGCACTGCTGCAGTACATTTAATCGGGGAGTATCTACACTTCTAGGCACTGCTGCAGCACATTTAATGGGGGAGTATCTACACTTCTCAGCACTGCTGCAGCACATTTAATGGGGGAGTATCTACACTTCTCAGCACTGCTGCAGTACATTTAATGGGGGAGTAACTACATTTCTCAGCACTGCTGCAGCACATTTAATGGGTGAGTATCTACACTTCTCAGCACTGCTGCAGCACATTTAGTGGGTGAGTATCTACACTTCTCAGCAGTGCTGCAGCACATTTAATGGGGGAGTATCTACACTTCTCAGCACTGCTGCAGCACATTTAATGGAGGAGTATCTACACTTCTCAGCACTGCTGCAGCACATTTAATGGGTGAGTATCTACACTTCTCAGCACTGCTGCAGTACATTGTATGGGGGAGTATCTACACTTCTCAGCACTGCTGCAGTACATTTAATGGGGGAGTAACTACATTTCTCAGCACTGATGCAGCACATTTAATGGGGGAGTATCTACACTTCTCAGCACTGCTGCAGTACATTTAATGGGTGAGTATCTACACTTCTCAGCACTGCTGCAGTACATTGTATGGGGGAATGTCTACACTTCTCAGCACTGCTGCAGCACATTTAATGGGGGAGTATCTACACTTCTCAGCACTGCTGCAGTACATTTAATGAGTGAGTATCTACACTTCTCAGCACGGCTGCAGCACATTGTATGGGGGAGTATCTGCACTTCTCAGCACTGCTGCAGTACATTGTATGGGGGAGTATCTACACTTCTCAGCACTGCAGCAGTACATTTAATGGGTGAGTATCTACACTTCTCAGCACTGCTGCAGCACATTGTATGGGGGAGTATCTATACTTCTCAGCACTGCTGCAGTACATTGTATGGGGGAGTAAGATCAGAGAAAATAAAACAGTTCATTCATAAAAAGCATTTAGGTTTAGACACATTTCCTACAGTCGGTGTGAAACATTAGCTGTTATTATGAAGATGTGACTGCCGACATTGGCGAGAACTGTTTCACTGCACAACTGTGAATATTTCTCCAATATTATGGAGATTCCGTACTCTCTGATTAAGGTTATGTTTAAATTTGAAAACTGAAATATGAATAGATATTATGAGGCAAATCGTACTATAAGGACCAAGCCCTGAAGAAGTCTCTGGAATGGGACGAAACGCGTTGGCTACTTTTTCTACAACATGAATAAAGAATTATGACGAAATGCCATGTCTACATGAATTTGATTGGAGTCTGTGCAAATCTCAACCTAAATGCTTTTTATGAATGAACTGTTTTATTTTCTCTGATCTTACTTGTAACAAATACTGGGTGCTGATCTTTTTCACTAAATAGTTTGTGTATTATTCCCGCTTATGGGGGCTTAGGAGGCTGAACCCCCAGATCTGGGCACCACTCTCTAAATATTCTCTACATTGTGACAGGTGCGGTTATTTAGGTCTCTGTCTCTTTTTGAGAATCATTTTATGGGGGAGTATCTACACTTCTCAGCACTGCTGCAGTACGTTTAATGGGAGAGTACCTGCACTTCTCAGCACTGGTGCAGTACATTTAATGGGAGAGTGCCTGCACTTCTCAGCACTGGTGCAGTACATTTAATGGGAGAGTGCCTGCACTTCTCAGCACTGCTGCGATACATTTAATGGGACAGTGCCTGCACTTCTCAGCACTGCTGCGATACATTTAATAGGAGAGCACCGGAACTTCACAGCACTGCTGCAGTACGTTTAACGGGAGAGTACCTGCACTTCTCAGCACTGCTGCAATACATTTAATGGGACAGTGCCTGCACTTCTCAGCACTGCTGCGATACATTTAATAGGAAAGCACCGGAACTTCACAGCACTGCTGCAGTACATTTAACGGGAGAGTACCAGCGCTTCTCAGCACTGCTGCAGTACATTTAATGGGAGAGTACCAGCACTCCTCAGCACTGCTGCAGTACATTTAATGGGGGAGTATCTACACTTCTCAGCACTGCTGCAGCACATTTAATGGGGGAGTATCTACACTTTTCAGCACTGCTGCAGCACATTTAATAGGAGAGTAACAGCACTTCTCAGTACTGCTGCAGTACATTTTATGGGAGAGTACCAGCACTCCTCAGCACTGATGCAGTACATTTAATAGGAGAGTACCGGCACTTCTCAGCACTGCTGCAAACATTTAATGGGAGAGTACCTGCACTTCTCAGCGCTGCTGCAAACATTTAATGGGAGAGTACTAGCACTTCTCAGCGCTGCTGCAAACATTTATTGGGAGAGTACCTGCACTACTCAGCATTGCTGTGGTACATTTAGTGGGAGAGTACCTGCACTTCTCTCCATTGCTGCTGTACATTTAATGGGAGAGTATCGGCACCTCTCAGGAGCTAACAGGTACTCTAAATAGTGGCTACCTGCATATATCGGTCTGTGTAGGTGAGTTTATCTCAGTAAACGTGGAGTGAAAGAACCACCAGGTCTCATCTCAGCTCATCTGTCCAGCAACACTCACCCTCAGAATTCTTCCACCGGGTATAGTTCTGGTGTCGTACGTAAAGCTCTGAGCAATGACATACGCGTAGATATAGTATGGTTCTTTAACATCACATCACAATGAGAGACTGCAAGTAAGCAGATTACAACATACCTTCACCCTTTAAACACACTGGGCCCGACTCACAAAGGTAAAGTTGCACAGACCTGTCCTATCTGTTTACATGTGAAGCTCTCCACAGACCTGTCCTATATGTTTACATGTGAAGCTCTCCACAGACCTGTCCTATCTGTTTACATGTGAAGCTCTCCACAGACCTGTCCTATCTGTTTACATGTGAAGCTCTCCACAGACCTGTCCTATCTGTTTACATGTGAAGCTCTCCACAGACCTCTCTTATCTGTTTACATGTGAAGCTCTCCACAGACCTGTCTTATCTGTTTACATGTGAAGCGCTCCACAGACCTGTCCTATCTGTTTACATGTGAAGCTCTCCACAGACCTGTCCTATCTGTTTACATGTGAAGCTCTCCACAGACCTGTCCTATCTGTTTACATGTGAAGCTCTCCACAGACCTGTCCTATCTGTTTACATGTGAAGCTCTCCACAGACCTGTCCTATCTGTTTACATGTGAAGCTCTCCACAGACCTGTCCTATCTGTTTACATGTGAAGCTCTCCACAGACCTGTCCTATCTGTTTACATGTGAAGCTCTCACAGACCTGTTCTATCTGTTTACATGTGAAGCTCTCCACAGACCTGTCTTATCTGTTTACATGTGAAGCTCTCCACAGACCTGTCTTATCTGTTTACATGTGAAGCTCTCGTCAGACCGGTCTTATCTGTTTACATGTGAAGCTCTCCACAGACCTGTCTTATCTGTTTACATGTGAAGCTCTCCACAGACCTGTCCTATCTGTTTACATGTGAAGCTCTCCACAGACCTGTCCTATCTGTTTACATGTGAAGCTCTCGTCAGACCGGTCTTATCTGTTTACATGTGAAGCTCTCCACAGACCTGTCTTATCCGTTTACATGTGAAGCTCTCCACAGACCTCTCTTATCTGTTTACATGTGAAGCTCTCCACAGACCTGTCTTATCTGTTTACATGTGAAGCTCTCCACAGACCTGTCCTATCTGTTTACATGTGAAGCTCTCCACAGACCTGTCCTATCTGTTTACATGTGAAGCTCTCGTCAGACCGGTCTTATCTGTTTACATGTGAAGCTCTCCACAGACCTGTCTTATCTGTTTACATGTGAAGCTCTCCACAGACCTGTCCTATCTGTTTACATGTGAAGCTCTCCACAGACCTGTCCTATCTGTTTACATGTGAAGCTCTCCACAGACCTGTCCTATCTGTTTACATGTGAAGCTCTCCACAGACCTGTCCTATCTGTTTACATGTGAAGCTCTCCACAGACCTCTCTTATCTGTTTACATGTGAAGCTCTCCACAGACCTGTCTTATCTGTTTACATGTGAAGCGCTCCACAGACCTGTCCTATCTGTTTACATGTGAAGCTCTCCACAGACCTGTCCTATCTGTTTACATGTGAAGCTCTCCACAGACCTGTCCTATCTGTTTACATGTGAAGCTCTCACAGACCTGTTCTATCTGTTTACATGTGAAGCTCTCCACAGACCTGTCTTATCTGTTTACATGTGAAGCTCTCCACAGACCTGTCTTATCTGTTTACATGTGAAGCTCTCGTCAGACCGGTCTTATCTGTTTACATGTGAAGCTCTCCACAGACCTGTCTTATCTGTTTACATGTGAAGCTCTCCACAGACCTGTCCTATCTGTTTACATGTGAAGCTCTCCACAGACCTGTCCTATCTGTTTACATGTGAAGCTCTCCACAGACCTGTCCTATCTGTTTACATGTGAAGCTCTCCACAGACCTGTCCTGTCTGTTTACATGTGAAGCTCTTCACAGACCTGTCCTGTCTGTTTACATGTGAAGCTCTCCACAGACCTCTCTTATCTGTTTACATGTGAAGCTCTCCACAGACCTCTCTTATCTGTTTACATGTGAAGCTCTCCACAGACCTGTCTTATCTGTTTACATGTGAAGCGCTCCACAGACCTGTCCTATCTGTTTACATGTGAAGCTCTCCACAGACCTGTCCTATCTGTTTACATGTGAAGCTCTCCACAGACCTGTCCTATCTGTTTACATGTGAAGCTCTCCACAGACCTGTCCTATCTGTTTACATGTGAAGCTCTCCACAGACCTGTCCTATCTGTTTACATGTGAAGCTCTCCACAGACCTGTCCTATCTGTTTACATGTGAATCTCTCCACAGACCTGTCCTATCTGTTTACATGTGAAGCTCTCCACAGACCTGTCCTATCTGTTTACATGTGAAGCTCTCCACAGACCTGTCCTATCTGTTTACATGTGAAGCTCTCCACAGACCTGTCCTATCTGTTTACATGTGAAGCTCTCCACAGACCTGTCCTATCTGTTTACATGTGAAGCTCTCCACAGACCTGTCCTATCTGTTTACATGTGAAGCTCTCCACAGACCTGTCCTATCTGTTTACATGTGAAGCTCTCCACAGACCTGTCTTATCTGTTTACATGTGAAGCTCTCCACAGACCTGTCATCTGTTTACATGTGAAGCTCTCCACAGACCTGTCCTATCTGTTTACATGTGAAGCTCTCACAGACCTGTTCTATCTGTTTACATGTGAAGCTCTCCACAGACCTGTCTTATCTGTTTACATGTGAAGCTCTCCACAGACCTGTCTTATCTGTTTACATGTGAAGCTCTCGTCAGACCGGTCTTATCTGTTTACATGTGAAGCTCTCCACAGACCTGTCTTATCTGTTTACATGTGAAGCTCTCCACAGACCTGTCCTATCTGTTTACATGTGAAGCTCTCCACAGACCTGTCCTATCTGTTTACATGTGAAGCTCTCCACAGACCTGTCCTATCTGTTTACATGTGAAGCTCTCGTCAGACCGGTCTTATCTGTTTACATGTGAAGCTCTCCACAGACCTGTCTTATCTGTTTACATGTGAAGCTCTCCACAGACCTGTCCTATCTGTTTACATGTGAAGCTCTCCACAGACCTGTCCTATCTGTTTACATGTGAAGCTCTCCACAGACCTGTCCTATCTGTTTACATGTGAAGCTCTTCACAGACCTGTCCTGTCTGTTTACATGTGAAGCTCTCCACAGACCTGTCCTATCTGTTTACATGTGAAGCTCTCGTCAGACCGGTCTTATCTGTTTACATGTGAAGCTTTCCACAGACCTGTCCTATCTGTTTACATGTGAAGCTCTCCACAGACCTGTCTTATCTGTTTACATTTGAAGCTCTCCATCCCGACAGCGGGGTCTCCGCAGGTGTAAATTACTATTAGTAAAATTTAAATGTAGTTTGTGAATATCAAAAAAGTTGTAAACTTATACAAAAGTGGAAGTTCACCTCTGTGATTCAGGCCCAGAGAATACAAATATAACAATTCGGAAGGAATGGCAAAAGGAAAAGAAAAGGGCCGCTAAACCAAGGCATGGGAAGAGACATGTGAGAATGAAGACATGAGGAGAAAAGGAAACTAAAGTGCATCGTGAAGTTTCAATGCAATCTTTATAATATCAGTAACACTGGACCCTCGCCAATCTGGACATGTTCCAAACATCCTCAGGATCCAAAATTACAACATATATGTGTGTACATTCTGTGTGACAAACGCCTCCATGAAGTTAGAAGTGCCTTCTTCACGTAACCAGCTTTCTTGACCAACACTGATGCCCACATTCCAACTAGAGGTTTTTGCAAAATGATTTGCATCATGTCTGGGTTTCTACCTTTTCTGATATTCTGACTGTCTGCTGTCAGTGACATCCCCAGGGAGAGTCTTTCCGAGTTTCAACCGAGCTGGACTCAGTTGTGACCCCAGCAACCTATGCTGAAGTGAGAAAAGTGCAATGTGGCGTGAGTCCAGGGCCCCCCAAGTTTCTTGCAGAGCGTCAGTCAGAGAAGACTGGCTGGCAAGTGCTCTTTGAGTACAGCTTTTCACAGCCCTATTCATCTGTTCCTGACAAACCATGAGTTTGTGGTGAATAAGGAGCAGTTTCCAAATGAACTATGGACAAGAAATCACAACTCTCCTGGGAAACAAACTGAACACCATTGTCAGTGATCAAGTAATGAGGAATGCCTCCCTCAAGAAATCTATGACATCCATGGTGTTCACAGCCAGCCGTGGTCCGTGCAGGTAACAGCGGTGGGGTGGGGGGGCCGGGTGGGGGGATTTCGAAGGATGATGCTGAGGGAAAATTAAATAATTAATTATCCCTCGTTCTCGTCCGTTGGAATCCCCCCCAACCCGGCCCTACAGCTGTAATCTGCACGGACCGCGGCTGTTCACAGCACTGACACACACAGTAACAAGCCACTTGGAAGTGTATTCCACCATCAACAAAACATAGCACTCTTTCTAGGGTAGCAGGCTGAAAGAACCCACAAAATCCAATCCCAGTGTTGTGGCAGAGGCCCGCGGGGCTGGGTCTCCTAGCTGCGCAGTGCTCGCACTACCCATTGCTTACATGTAGCGCGGACGCTGCGCGGCTGATTTACAGTGTTGCGTGGGGCTGACGTGCCAGCTCGTCTATGTATGGGCAGTAGCTCAGTCGGTTGTGGAGGATGGTTGGAGAGGCGTTGAGGTCCACGTGCCTTCCCGTCTCTCTCCCCAGAGTCAGCTTATGTTGAATAATAAAATAGTTTCCTCACCTCTCTGCTTCCTGTGGACCTTTACACTCAATAACTTGGTGACGATTGAGCTGACCCTGGTGTTCTGGACACACACTTGGTTTCTCTTTGTGTTGTCTTTGCCTTTTTCATTCAGATTGGCTCATTGATGTCAGCTTCCTCTGGTGGTTTTGGAAAACACCCCAAAAGACAACATGACGTTGATGCTTCTATGTGTATGGGCTTACACATAATTCAGGTACTGTTTTCCTTTTTTTCCCTAAGGACTTTACTACATAAGTGATGCACACCCACAGCATTATTCCATTGGCTGTGAGCACATCTAATGGACCATAGAGATCTCTAGACCATTACAAATGTCTGCATACTATCTTGCTAGTGATTTCTTTACTGCTTAGTTTTGTGTGGACTTTTATTGCTAAGTGACTTTTGCCTGCTCCATATTTTTTCCTACATAATGCAATCTGTACATCCCTCACCACATTTTTTGTAACTCCCAGGTGTACCACCTCTTCTGCTCTGTCCTCCTCTTCGGTCTGGTAATCCGTGGATTTAGCACTGGGACGCCCCGTTGCTGGGGCAGCCATGCGCTTTACAAATCTGATAACATAACATAACATTACACGTATCAGCACACGTGCACACACATGCATGCATACATATAAACATGCATCTGCAGACACACATGCACATACACACACATGCATGCACACATATAGACACACATGTCCACACACTTGCACACATAGAGACACATGTCCACACACATGCACACATATACGCATGCACGTACCGGCACACATGCACACACATGCTTGCAAACATATAGACACACATGTCCACACACTTGCACACATAGAGACACACGTCCACACACATGCAAACATATATACATGCATGTGCGGAAACACATGCACATGCACACACATGCATGCTAACACATGCATGCACAGACATACATGAACACATATACACACACGTGCACACACATGCACACATATACACACACACACATTCACACACTTGCACACAAACACACAGTTCATCAGTCTATTACATCATTCACTCTCAGCAGTACAAACACTATCACACACCCAGAGAGTCAGGACACACAGGATGATGCACACTGGCATAGACACACAGGAAATCAGGACACATAGGATGATGCACACTGGCTCAGACACACAGGGAATCAGGACACAGAGTACCAGGCCCCATAAAGCCTCTTCCGGAGACCCTCCGACAGGACCCGTTTGCCCCATCAAAGGCATCGCCTACAAGGCAGTAATGTCCGCGCACCGGCCTACCTGGCCAAACACCTACCTACCCCAGAGAAAGAGTCAGGAGTCCTGACTCAGGACATCACCAGACTTGAGTTCAAGCCGCAAACAGAAGAGCGCTGGGCACAGGGCTTGACAAGTAAAGCGCCAAGTCACTGGGGCAGCTTCCAGGCGCCTCCGTCCCTTCTCTGCTTTATTTATTTTTTTCTGCAGATTTATATAGCGCAAACTCGACCCGAAGGGATCAGAGCGCTTTACATGAGCACCAGTGACATTACACAAGGACACATTCATGTTTTTCTTCTTCTTAGGTCTCGCCTACGCAGCACGCATGCGCTGCATAGGAAGGAGACCTTTAGCAATCGATTCGCCTTTTCAGCCAAAAACGTGCACGCTTTGCATTGCCTTCAATGGCAACGCGTGCACGTTTGGCGATTCCCTTGCGGGAGCGAGCTTTGACAGATGGTTCCTGCTCACTCCCGCAAGGGAAACAGGCGCAGGCCCCCTCCTGCCTCCTCGTCAGCGCGAGGCGCGCGCGCTTGTTTTAACTCGCCGCTGTGTTTTTCAGCCTTCGCCCTGGCTCGGTGTTGTTGTCCTCGGTTCCCCTCTGGGCACCCAGCCACTGATGGTTCCGTGTCACACACTTCCAGCGTCTGGCCTCCTGCTCGGAACGCTTAACTTGCTGGCACGTGTTTTCTGGGCACCCTTCCCGCGCCCGCTCCGCTCCCGCCTTTGGAGTTCAGGAGACACTTGTTGGCACACCGGGACCACGGCTCACTGTGTCACGGCGTGCAACGCACTCCTTCTCAGCCCTGCCAGGCCTTCCGGTTTTGTCGTACATAATGTACGTTTCGTGGACCTTTCGCACCCATTCCTTTAACCAGCTTATGGCATCATGGGAACCATATTTAGGTATGATTACTGGGTGTATGTTTATTTTAATACCTCTCGAAGGGGAGGGGGGCGAGAATATGAAGAACAACCGCAACCTTTTGGAAAGAGATGAAGAGTGCTGTATGCATGCGCAGTGTGTATTCTTCTCTCACAGCGGTGTCGCGTGAAGCCGCTGCATATGAGGGATTGCAGTGCTCATCTGTCAGACCCCGTTTGGGGGAGGGGTGCAGGTGGGAGGCCCGGGTGGAGGGGGTAGTGCTGATACAAGCAACAGGGCCCCCGACCTGGTGGTTGAGATGGTTACTATTGGTGTCCTGGTGTTTGTCCTATTACGGCTGTGTAAAGTGGGCCAGGTACACCCCCTTTCACAGGTGCTCTCGGGGTAGCGAGGAAAAGTAGTCCAAGGATTCTCAGGGGGTGCGAGGCAAGAGCGAATAACTCAATAGCCAATTAACAGACACAACACTTATGTTTTCGGGCCCAGTGCTTGTCATTAGTAGGAAAAATACTTTATCACCTAAGCAAACCGTAACAGGACTCGGATGTGAGCGGGGCTGGCTCAAGTGCAAAATTATAACTGTAACTATCATACCTGAAAAATGTCCACCTACTGTTGCACCCTCTCCCCATTCTAGGAGCTGGTGTAATGCCTAAAGTGCTTTCATTCTAATCATAGGAACAGGTGCTGTTCACTAGGTCTCCAGTCACTCAGGGCAGTTTGCAGTTCAGTTCAGAAGTTTGTTCCCAACCTAAAGGGATTGTTTGGGTCACAGTCACTGTACCCACTGCAGAACAGGGACTGTGCTTCTGCTTTAGTCTGTTATTGGAGGCCTAGATACCGGCTGACTTTGTTATTGTCCGCTGGCACCGGCAGGCAGTACTTGGTCTGGCACCGTGATGCAGGACTGCAGCAGAGTTTTCTCTCGGTACTGCAGCCGTGGTGAGGAAGCAGTAGCATAGCAGGGCTGCTCAGGGACCAAACCTCAAGGCAGGCATGGCCTCGAGCCCAAGAACCGATGGGTGCTCATTGTGCAGTGAAGCCTCTGTACATAGACTACTTTGGCACCAGACCAAATGCAGAAGTGGGAAGTGTGCCAATGTTTACTCTATTGCACGTTCTCCAGCTGCTAGGCCAACTTCCTCAAATTATTTTGGTTTTGAGAGGATGCTGACGGTATTTTCCCTCTGCAGTGACTCCACACAAAACCATAACTGAGGCCCTGTGACGACATCATTGCTTAATGTCATGCCACGACTCCACTGATATGTGCAGAATGTCTGTTATTGTTGCTAAATAGCGCAATTTTGTGAAGTTTGGGCTTTTCGAAATGTGTATTTCTCACAACACTAGCACCGTTTTTCTAACTGCCTATATATTACATGACAGTAATGTTTCCCTTTTTATTAAAATGCTTTCCACGAGCAGGAATATACCAGATGTACTTAGATATGATGTTTGTTTTGACGCTGATGGCATAATTATGTGACTCGCACTGAAGTGGGGCTGCCACCTTTGTTAAATAAGGTACAATGGTACCGATAAGCCACTTCCTTGACAATTACTCGACCAATGTCTATACTTTAGGGGTGTATGAAAGCAGGAACTTATGGTAAGAACATACTTCTCATATGTCTCATGCCCCTTTCTTCCACCACCCTTCTCTTTCTGTCTCTTCATCTCACTCTTGCCGGTTCTTTTCCATCTCATTATTCTCCTTTTGTCACCGTTTTTCTTTCTCATCCTCGTTTTTTTCGATCTAGTCTGCTTTCCTCTCTTGCTCTGGGCCAAAGTCTGATGGTGGAAAATAACTGTCAGTCCTCAAAAATAAGTGCCGGTGCTCACCACCTCCCTAAATTAATGACCAGGTGCCACATCTCTTATTTAGCATTTGTCTCACTCAGAAATAGATGAGCAAAAAAGTTTGCGTCACTTTCTAACACAAAAACTTTGTTCTGGGAACAGTGTTATTACTTGCAGCATCGGTTACACAGATATGTATGCTTTCTAGTAGTTTGAATTTCCAGTATCTACCAGAAGTGCACCCATGTAGTGTGCATGCGTGTCCGGTCCTCTCATAGTATGGTCTGTGTCTGTTAAACAATGTGTTAGGAAGTCCTTGTGGAGGATTTGAAAAATTGATGGTTGTGAGAGATTGTGTAGGCAGAGATGTCCGCTACATTTCTGTGCAGTGAGGTTTGCTTACGTTTGTCCAAGAGTAAAGTTGTGTGTTTTTTTTCATCCTTACGATCTTTGGGGTTTGTTCATCAACAGTATCACGGTTTTATATAAATCCACAAATTTATCAAATCCACAAAACCAGCTACCACTAAATTGTCATGGTAGTGGTCTGTATGAGATATAGATAGATGGATAGATTTATTTAGTTATATTTTGCCACACTGGAAACCCCAGTGAGGCTGTGCAGATACTCAGCTGTCCTGGTATGTCGGTAGAGGCAACTCCATCAATGCCCCGTGCAACCGACTAACAAACGCAGTGCTGGAGGGGCACAGTTGAGGGCCCACTTCTCACTTATAGTCTTGATCTGGTGTGGGTGCATGACTGTGTACTCAAAATGCGCTTGTGGTAGTTCACCTTAAGGTGTAAACTTCACTTTGAATGATGTCTATTTTTTATTAATTTTAGAACTAATGCATACAGTTTATGTCCAGCACCATTTAGGTGTGGGGCTCTTTCTAAGTAAGGTAAGTGGGCATTGTATGATAAGCATTGAACAGATTTGGAGCACTACTTTTTCTTTCACGACTGCCTCTTCGTGTGTATTGGTGCATGAGGACAGGAGTGTTCTTTGTGTGCACAGGATTGGAAAAGCTGAGACGTTCCTGGTGGCAGATGTCCACTAGTACCCCTGCACAGGACCGAGTTGCATAGCCATATTGACATCTCTGCTGGTGGTCGAGAAGCAGTGGCGGCTGGCACAGATCGGTGGTGGCAGGGTGGAGGACGGGGGTCGAGGAGGCGGAAGGGGTAAAGTAAAGAAAAAAATAAATAAAACATACCTTACCTCCTCGCTGCTCCTTGTCGTCTCTCGTCATCGTCCCTCTGCTCCGCAGGAACCATTGAAGCACACCCAGGCTCCCCCACCAGTTACAATGCGGCAATGCCTTAGCGGAGGAGCTGCCACTGATTACAGGCTGCTCGTTTTCATTCTTTCTGAAGCAAGATTTACTGTCGGGTGGTGGAGTTCTTCCAACATCTTTTCCGTCACTACAGTTGGAGTTGCATTAAAAATGCAGTTGTGTATTAGGTCAAGGATTGGCTAAGTGTGGGCTAAAGAAGGGACATTTTGGGTAGCATGTCGTGTAGCAAATCATGATTCGGTGCCACATTGTGCATCCTCTCCAGTAACTTCGCATTTGTATTGTGCGAGGGGTTGAAGTAGTATATTGTGTGAATTTGTGGTTAAATTTTGTTCATCCTTCTACACTATCTTGGCACTGATTAGCAGGTGGTCATCGCTGAGCAGTTTACAAGTTACAACTGTGGCAACATTCTTGCACTTCATCCTAGTTTCCAATTTAGTTGGAGTTAAAGTGCAACTTTATCAAAATTTGCCTGGCCACAAAAGGTAGATGCAGTACACCATAACAAACAAGCATTGGCATAGCCAATAGGTCTCGCCTTTGTTTAGTTATCCAGCACAATATCCTTGGTGCAACAACATCAAGTGTTGCATGGCTAAACACTTATAAGGTCCCAAAGGCGAGACCTATTGGCTATGCCAATGCTTGTTTTTGGTAGGCACGGGGAGATGAAGTGATCTGCCCAGAATCACAGGATGTGGAGTCGACCCCGAGGCTCGAACCTTGGTTTCCCAGCTCCAAAGTCGGCAGCTCTGGCCGTGAGACCACATCCTCTCCCCAGAGCTCTTCATCAGCCGCCATCTTGAGGGGTAGTATGCCTCCCTCGCGCTCTCCAGTCTCCTGGTATTACACTTATCACTTACCTCTCCCCTGCGTGCCTCCGAGGTGGTCACCGGCCCATCAAGAGAAGCCATCCAGCGCGAGAGGCCTCGGGGGCTGGGGGGATGTGGGATAAAGTGACAGGGAAGGAGCCGCTCAGGGGTCCAGTGGTAACCCAGGCATGTGGGGTATATGCACACGTGTGCAGAGAGAGGGGCAGTGCACACGTGTGCAGAGAGAGGGGCAGTGCACACAAGTGACATTAAGGAGCCGCTCAGGGGTCCTGCGGTAACCCAGACATGTGGGGCAGGTGCATACGTGTGCAGAGAGGGGGCAGTGCACACGTGTGCAGAGGGGCAATGCACACAAGTATAGTGAGAGGCAGTGCACACGTGTGCAGAGAGAGGCAGGACACACAAGTGACAGGGAAGGAGCAGCTAAGGGGTCCAGTGGTAACCCAGGCATGTGGAATATGTGTACACATGTGCAGAGAAGGGGCAGTGCACACAAGTGACAGAGAAGGAGCCACTCAGGCGTCCTGCGGTAGCCCAAGCATGTGGGGCATGTGCACACGTGTGTAGAAAGGGGGTGCACACGTGTGTAGAGAGGGGGTAGTGTACACAAGTGCAGAGAGGGGGCAGTGCACACAAGTGACAGAGAAGGAGCCACTCAGGCGTCCTGCGGTAACCCAGGCATGTGTGGCATGTGCACACGTGTGTAGAAAGGGGGTGCACACGTGTGTCGAGAGGGGGTAGTGTACACAAGTGCAGAGAGGGGGCAGTGCACACAAGTGACAGAGAAGGAGCCACTCAGGCGTCCTGCGGTAACCCAGGCATGTGGGGCATGTGCACACGTGTGTAGAAAGGGG
This sequence comes from Calotriton arnoldi, assembly GCA_963921515.1. NCBI lineage: Eukaryota > Metazoa > Chordata > Amphibia > Caudata > Salamandridae > Calotriton > Calotriton arnoldi. The sequence continues at coordinate 672,231 of CAWUFW010010159.1, forward strand.
GTGTGCACACGTATGCAGACAGGGGGTGTGCACACGTGTGTAGAGAGGGGTTAGTGTACACAAGTGCTGAGAAGGGGCAGTGCACACAAGTGCATAGAGGCAGTGCACACAAGTGACAGGAAAGAAGCCGCTCAGGGGGCCTGCGGTAACCCAGACATGTGGGGCGAGTGCATACATGTGCAGAGAGGGGGCAGTGCACACGTGTGCAGAGGGGCAGTGCACACAAGCATAGTGAGAGGCAGTGCACACGTGTGCAGAGAGGCAGGACATACAAGTGACAGGGAAGGAGCAGCTAAGGGGTCCAGTGGTAACCCAGGCATGTGGAGCAGGTGCACACATGTGCAGAGGGGCAATGAACACAAGTGACAGGCAAGGAGCAGCTCATGGGTCCTGTGGTAACCCAGGCATGTGGAATATGTGTACACATGTGCAGAGAAGGGGCAGTGCACACAAGTGACAGAGAAGGAGCCACTCAGGCGTCCTGCGGTAACCCAGGCATGTGGGGCATGTGCACACATGTGTAGAAAGGGGGGTGCACACGTATGCAGACAGGGGTTGTGCACACGTGTGTAGAGAGGGGGTAGTGTACACAAGTGCAGAGAGGGGCAGTGCACACAAGTGACAGAGAAGGAGCCACTCAGGCGTCCTGCGGTAACCCAGACATGTGGGGCAGGTGCATACGTGTGCAGAGAGGGGGCAGTGCACACGTGTGCAGAGGGGCAATGCACACAAGTATAGTGAGAGGCAGTGCACACGTGTGCAGAGAGAGGCAGGACACACAAGTGACAGGGAAGGAGCAGCTAAGGGGTCCAGTGGTAACCCAGGCATGTGGAATATGTGTACACATGTGCAGAGAAGGGGCAGTGCACACAAGTGACAGAGAAGGAGCCACTCAGGCGTCCTGCGGTAGCCCAAGCATGTGGGGCATGTGCACACGTGTGTAGAAAGGGGGTGCACACGTGTGTAGAGAGGGGGTAGTGTACACAAGTGCAGAGAGGGGGCAGTGCACACAAGTGACAGAGAAGGAGCCACTCAGGCGTCCTGCGGTAACCCAGGCATGTGTGGCATGTGCACACGTGTGTAGAAAGGGGGTGCACATGTGTGTCGAGAGGGGGTAGTGTACACAAGTGCAGAGAGGGGGCAGTGCACACAAGTGACAGAGAAGGAGCCACTCAGGCGTCCTGCGGTAACCCAGGCATGTGGGGCATGTGCACACGTGTGTAGAAAGGGGCTGTGCACACGTATGCAGACAGGGGGTGTGCACATGTGTGTAGAGAGAGGTTAGTGTACACAAGTGCTGAGAAGGGGCAGTGCACACAAGTGCAGAGAAGGGCAGTGCACACAAGTGCATAGAGGCAGTGCACACAAGTGACAGGAAAGAAGCCGCTCAGGGGGCCTGCGGTAACCCAGACATGTGGGGCGGGTGCATACATGTGCAGAGAGGGGGCAGTGCACACGTGTGCAGAGGGGCAATGCACACAAGCATAGTGAGAGGCAGTGCACACGTGTGCAGAGAGGCAGGACATACAAGTGACAGGGAAGGAGCAGCTAAGGGGTCCAGTGGTAACCCAGGCATGTGGAGCAGGTGCACACATGTGCAGAGGGGCAATGAACACAAGTGACAGGCAAGGAGCAGCTCATGGGTCCTGTGGTAACCCAGGCATGTGGAATATGTGTACACATGTGCAGAGAAGGGGCAGTGCACACAAGTGACAGAGAAGGAGCCACTCAGGCATCCTGCGGTAACCCAGGCATGTGGGGCATGTGGGGCATGTGCACACATGTGTAGAAAGGGGGGGTGCACACGTATGCAGACAGGGGGTGTGCACACGTGTGTAGAGAGGGGGTAGTGTACACAAGTGCAGAGAGGGGGCAGTGCACACAAGTGACAGAGAAGGAGCCATTCAGGCATCCTGCGGTAACCCAGGCATGTGGGGCATGTGCACACGTGTGTAGAAAGGGGGGTGCACACGTATGCAGACAGAGGTTGTGCACACGTGTGTAGAGAGGGGGTAGTGTACACAAGTGCAGAGAGGGGGCAGTGCACACAAGTGACAGAGAAGGAGCCACTCAGGCGTCCTGCGGTAACCCAGGCATGTGGGGCATGTGCACACGTGTGTAGAAAGGGGTGTGCACACGTATGCAGACAGGGGGTGTGCTCACTTGTGTAGAGAGGGGTTAGTGTACACAAGTGCTGAGAAGGGGCAGTGCACACAAGTGCAGAGAAGGGGCAGTGCTTGTAGGAAGGTGGAATCTGACTATATGGTTGCCCCCACTTTTTTATGGTGTTTTGCTGGTTTATGACTTAGTTGGACTGGGATCCTGCTATTCAGGGCCCCAGTCTATCTGCTTTCTCTGTAAAATGGTTTCCATGTGCCTTAGGCACATCTCTGATTGGAATCTGGAGTGCCCTTATAAGTCCCTAGTATATGGTATACTATGTACCAAGGGCATAGGTACCTCAGAGGCCTACCAGGGGCTGCAGCACGCATTGTGCCACCCCTGGAAGGCCATCCAAACTGACACCACAGGTCTGCTACTGCAGCCTGGGTAAGGTGGTGCATGCACCCCTTACTGTGATATAGGTTACCTATATCACTAAATACATACACACATATAAACCTATAAGTCACTCCTAAGGCAGGCCTTATCAATCCTAAAGGCAGAGTGCATGGTTCCTATGTGAGAGGGTGCCCCTGCATGAGCAGGGCCCCTCTGCAGCGTTCGGAGACCATCTCTGATGCTGTTTGTAGTGCAGCCTGACCATATACTCTTAAGCGCATTATATCCTCGCGGTAAAATGCTAACTTTGGAATGGCTGCACCTAAACATGTCGTGTTTGGTGTCAAACATCTTGGAATACTACCCCCCGCCAATACTGGCGGCGGGGGTAGCATTCCACCCTTCTAGAGGGAAAGACATGTTAACTCTGGCTTACCCGGTAACTTCTTTCTGAAGCCCTGGCATCACAAAATGGATGCTGCTGCCACAGACACAAGTCTGGCCTCCTGCTGCTGGACGAAACTCCGGCAGGGGAGGCCTGGACAATAGGTTTCCTGTTGCAGGGAGGTGTGACCACCTCCCAGACAGGATAATGTGTATTGGGGCTGGGTGGGTGCACTCTTAGAGTGCTTTGAAGTCCTGCACTGGGGGAGCAAAAGGCTCCTCTGTGCATATGCCAGTTCAAACCAGCTCAGGGGCTACCTGCCCCTGCTCTGGCGCGAAACTGGACAAAGGGAAGTGGGTGTAGCCACCCCCTCCCTTGACCCTCCCATAGGTGGGGTCATAGAGTTAGTCCCTCCCTGTTTTACTGGTTAAAATGGGGAACCCTTGCCACAGCAAGATTAGATTATACCTGGACGAAACTCTGAAACTGAATCCTGGACCTTCGACGCTCTACGACAAGATTAGAGGACTGAAGAATCTCCCTTGGGGTCAAGGAGTGACTCCCCTGCTTGGCAGGCACCAAAGAAGCATCTGTCCGGTTCGCATTTCTGAAGCTCCCGTCGGACGCCGAAGTCATCGCATCACCAGAGGTGGATTCTCAGACTTCCCCGAGGCTACCCTGAGTCCCCAGCAAAGCTGAGGCCCGTGGCTATCGTGGGTGACTTGAGACCGTGACCCCTGGACACCGAGCACATTTGCAAGTGCACCATCTTCTGGGTCTCCCAAGAAGTCGTGCTTTGGGCTCCGAGTAGCCCTAGCCTCCAGCACCACCTGCACCCGAAGATCACTGGCCCCCACTCCACGAGTGTCCTGTAAGCCAGCTCCACGTGCGGCGTCACAAGGCTCCTTCACGGTCGCTAGCCCGTTGGCTAGTAGCCCTTAACGAAGGCCAATCCTTTTCTTTCTTGGCATCCTGGTTGCTCCAGGCCTGCCCTCACTTACCCTCGCTGGGTGAGTTCCACAGACCTTGCTGGTCTGCACCATCGACGATCTACATCTTCCTCAAGACTTGCCGTTGCCAAGGCTTGTTGGGTCCAATCCGGTCGCCGACACCTCAGCACTCGACAGACATCGTGTACCAGCCCGAATCCTGCTCCTGGTCACCGACAACGCCTCCTGGACCTCGTGGCTGAAGAGTCAAGACGACCGTCAACGCACCTGAAGCACTCGACATCGGTGGGCATCTGTCCATCGCCTTCCTGGTCACTGGCTAGTGACCCAGACTCTGTCCCCTCTGCTTTCAGGTTCACCAGAACTCCGATCCACTCTTGGATCCACCCGGACACTTTTCTCTTGGCCGCCAGCAGCACTTTGCAGCAGATCGCCATTCGAATCGACGACGAAACCCGACCCCGAAAGGCACCTATGCACCCGGCTTCCCTGGGTGAGGTAACACGAGTACTCCGGTGCTCCCGTGGGTAGAGACTCTTCAAAGTCCTATATCTCAAAGGGTTTTGTCCTAGTCCTCTTTTAAGTGTCCCTTTCCTCTATTTTCCCGATCCCAACTTTCTCCATAGAAGTTAACGGCGTATCGCGGTTGTGTATTTACACTGCACGCGTCTCCCGTGGGTCCCCTGTGTCACTACCTTGGGTGGTTCCTTGTGGTCCAAGCACTTCTAGAGGCTCCAGGCCTAGTGTCTAGTTCAGTCGTGGTTCGCATACCACTTTATTGGTATATGGTTTGGTACGCCCTAGGGCCCAAACGTGTATTTGTGCTATTACTGTGATTTAATATCTTATAACTTATGTACTTCGAACTCTAGCCTCATAAAGAGACTAGAGGGGTGTGTTTAGCAATAAATACATATATTTTGAATATATACCTGGTGTGGTGCTCTTTCATTTGGTCACTCAAGAGATTATAGACTGGTAAAACAAGCTGCTTTACATTCCTTCAAGACTTAGCCTGAAGGCTGCTCTCCATAGCTACCACTAGGATAGCTTTCAATAAGGTTGTCTTTAACCTATCTCCAATAAGGGGTTGTTTGGACTGGTGCAAGGTGCCCACTATAATTAGTGGACAGCATATGCCAGGCCAACTTCTCACATTGGTGTGCAGCGTGTGGGATTCCAGCTTGCTATTGTTTTACCAGATAATCTCAATTGAATTGATCAACTGAAAACCACTAATGGTACCTAAGGTACATATAATTTAAGCTTAGAATAACAGTAAGTTCTACTGAACTTAGAGTTGTGTGTTAAGGGATAGCACAACCCTTTCTACAACTCAAGAGAGTTTAGTAGGCCACACTAGAGTAGGTAGTGCATACACCACATCACACTAGTAATGTCTTTAAGGGCAGGATCCAAAGAATCCTTGCAGGAAGCCATTGAGCTTCCACCCTCCAAGTATGATACACTCCCATTCTTGGAATTGAGAGCTTTATGCAACTTGAGAAAAATAAGGACAGGCCAAAGCCCCACCACCCAACACCTCAAGGAGCTGTTGTTGGCTTATGACCTTAGTAAGCCTGTAGGGACTGAAGGGGTAGGAGCTGAGGGTGGGGCAGAAGAAGAGGAGGAGGCCAGGGGTACCAATACCCCCAGCCCCCCTCTGAAACTGGCCAGGAGGGTGACAATGACCCTGACCTGGAAAACCCAATCCCTCCTGTGGATGATGATGAGGATGATCAAGATGATGCCCTCTTTGTCCCCCAGGAAGGATTAAGAGTGTGCCCAGGAAGTCTAGATCTCCTTCTCAGGAGTCTAACCACTCTGGCACCTCTATAGGGAGCTCTGTCTCATCTCATAGGAGAGAATCCTCTCATGAGAGAAGAAAGAGGCTAGTCCAGTATGAGGAAACTCAGCTGGAACTCAGAAAAAAGCAATTAGCTTTAGATAGAGAATCCCTAGATCTCCTTAGAGAGAGAAGAAAGTTGGGACTAGAGTCCCATGGTGGCAGCCATGTCCCTAGAGATAGGGAAAGGTCCTATGACCATAGGAACCTGAGCAAGATTGTCCCTCCCTACCAGAGTGGGGATGATATCCACAAATGGATAACTGCTTTAGAAAGGGCCTGTAAAGTACAGAAGGTCCCTCAGGAGCAGTGGGCAGCAATCTTGTGGCTCTCCTTTGCTGACAAAGGTAGAGATAAGCTCCTCACTGTAAGAGAAGAGGATGCTGACAATTACACAGTCTTGAAGAGTGCTCTGATAGATGGGTTTGGCCTAACCACTGAACAGTATAGGTTGAAGTTCAGAGACACCCAAAAAGCTCAGACTCAAGACTGGGTTGATTTTGTAGATTGTGCTACAAAGGCTCTGGAAGGTTGGATACATGGCAACAAAGTGCATGACTTTTTAGGATTGTACAATTTGATTATGAGGGAGCAGATCCTTAATAATTGTCAAAACCAGCTTTTGCACCAGTATCTGGTGGACTCTGATCTGACCTCTCCCCAAGAATTGGGAAAGAAGGCAGACAAGTGGGTCAGAACCAGAGTAAAAACTAGAAATCAGGGTGGTGACCAGAAGAAAGATTCTACTAAGTCCCAAGAGAAAGGTGGGGATAAATCTAAGGATAAGTCCCCTACAGGGCCCCAAAATTCCTCTTCTGGGGGTGGGTCCCAAACTCCTTCCTCTCCTGAAAAGAAACCCTATTGCCATGTCTGTAAAAAGCCTGGGCACTGGAAAACTGATCCCAGTTGCCCCAGGATTGGCAATAAAGAAAATGTTCCTCCCACAACTACTACCACCCCTCCTGGTACTACCAGTAGTAATCCTCCAGTTGGGAGTAGTGCACCCAAAAAGTTAGGTGCTTTTGCAAGAGGAACAGAGGTGGGCCCTAGTTTAGACAGGGACCCCTCAACAGACTCCTCTGACTCTGATGGTGGTATAGGATTTGCCACCTTTACCATGGGTCCCATAGCATTGGGCAGGTACAGAGTGGAGCCAATAATTAATGGTCAGAAAGCTGTGGCATTTAGGGACACAGGGGCTAGTGTCACCATGGTGGCAGGGAAACTAGTCCCCCTCACCAGCTTTTACCTGAGTTTAAATACCAGGTGACCAACATTGATGGTGTCAGAACAGATCACCCCATGGCCATAGTCAATCTCAGCTGGGAGGGGGTCACAGGCCCAAAGAGAGTGGCAGTGTCCCCAACCCTACCTGTAGATTGCCTGATGGGCAATGATCTGGAAATTTCAGCCTGGGCTGAAGTTGAACACCAAACCCATCTTAGGATGCTGGGCGTCCCTGTAAAGGTTAGTGGGGCTGTAATGGCCACAGCCCCAGCCCAAGAATTTGGAGAGATGGAGCCTGAAAGAATGGCCCACTCTCCCCCAAAGAGAGCACATGGGTTGAAGAAAAGTCTTCTTCCCTCCAGACAGTAGGTAAGGGTCAGCCTCCTCAGGGAACTGACCCTACCCCTAGTGAAGGAACTGCCCCAGAGGTAGTCAGGCCTGGCCTGGCCACACCCCTGATGGCAGAGGACCCTTCCAAGGTGGTACCCAGTCTGGAGCAGGTAACCTGCCCCTCTCTACCCTGCCTCAGTCAGCCCAGGGCTGCAGAGGTCAGGGAGGTCAGTGGACCCCCAGGGCCCCCTGTCCAGAGGAAGCCCCCATCAGCAGATTAGGGGCACCCAGTCTAGTAGCCCTAGCCAGGTGAAAATTCCTCTACACACTGAGGGATCCCCCATACCTTTATGTAGGGACCTCCCCCAGAAGGACTCTGGTAGGCAAGGGCAAACCTGGGACCAGAAGGTTCCAAACCTGCCATGTCCCTCCAGTAGTCCATCCAAAGGGACCCAACCCCCAGCTGTAGGCAGCCAAAGGTTGACCCTTAGAGCAAAGTGCAACTCAGTCATGGAAAGACAGGCATACATGGTGACCAGTGATCTGAGGAAGCTGAGGCCAACATTCCTAGGGCCTCACTTCTCTACTCAGACACCTCACCAGCCTTGTACTTTACCTAAGCACGCCACAGGTAGTGATTCCCCATGGTGGAGACCCTCTCATACCCTTAGGGTGAGGGATTGCTTAGTGGACCATAAGACAGGGGGCAACCATGCTAGTGCAGGTGCTTCCTTATATGACCACTTAGTCAATGAAGGCTCAACTGGCCAAGGTTAGCCTTATCTCCTTTCGTTTGGGGGGGTTATGTAGGAAGGTGGAATCTGACTATATGGTTGCCCCCACTTTTTTTATGGTGTTTTGCTGGTTTATGACTTAGTTGGACTGGGATCCTGCTATTCAGGGCCCCAGTCTATCTGCTTTCTCTGTAAAATGGTTTCCATGTGCCTTAGGCACATCTCTGATTGGAATCTGGAGTGCCCTTATAAGTCCCTAGTATATGGTATACTATGTACCAAGGGCATAGGTACCTCAGAGGCCTACCAGGGGCTGCAGCACGCATTGTGCCACCCCTGGAAGGCCATCCATACTGACACCACAGGTCTGCTACTGCAGCCTGGGTAAGGTGGTGCATGCACCCCTTACTGTGATATAGGTTACCTATATCACTAAATACATACACACATATAAACCTATAAGTCACTCCTAAGGCAGGCCTTATCAATCCTAAAGGCAGAGTGCATGGTTCCTATGTGAGAGGGTGCCCCTGCATGAGCAGGGCCCCTCTGCAGCGTTCGGAGACCATCTCTGATGCTGTTTGTAGTGCAGCCTGACCATATACTCTTAAGCGCATTATATCCTCGCGGTAAAATGCTAACTTTGGAATGGCTGCACCTAAACATGTCGTGTTTGGTGTCAAACATCTTGGAATACTACCCCCCCGCCAATCCTGGCGGCGGGGGTAGCATTCCACCCTTCTAGAGGGAAAGACATGTTAACTCTGGCTTACCCGGTAACTTCTTTCTGAAGCCCTGGCATCACAAAATGGATGCTGCTGCCACAGACACAAGTCTGGCCTCCTGCTGCTGGACGAAACTCCGGCAGGGGAGGCCTGGACAATAGGTTTCCTGTTGCAGGGAGGTGTGACCACCTCCCCAGGCAGGATAATGTGTATTGGGGCTGGGTGGGTGCACTCTTAGAGTGCTTTGAAGTCCTGCACTGGGGAGCAAAAGGCTCCTCTGTGCATATGCCAGTTCAAACCAGCTCAGGGGCTACCTGCCCCTGCTCTGGCGCGAAACTGGACAAAGGGAAGTGGGTGTAGCCACCCCTCCCTTGACCCTCCCATAGGTGGGGTCATAGAGTTAGTCCCTCCCTGTTTTACTGGTTAAAATGGGGAACCCTTGCCACAGCAAGATTAGATTATACCTGGACGAAACTCTGAAACTGAATCCTGGACCTTCGACGCTCTACGACAAGATTAGAGGACTGAAGAATCTCCCTTGGGGTCAAGGAGTGACTCCCTGCTTGGCAGGCACCAAAGAAGCATCTGTCTGGTTCGCATTTCTGAAGCTCCCGTCGGACGCCGAAGTCATCGCATCACCAGAGGTGGATTCTCAGACTTCCCGAGGCTACCCTGAGTCCCCAGCAAAGCTGAGGCCCGTGGCTATCGTGGGTGACTTGAGACCGTGACCCCTGGACACCGAGCACATTTGCAAGTGCACCATCTTCTGGGTCTCCCAAGAAGTCGTGCTTTGGGCTCCGAGTAGCCCTAGCCTCCAGCACCACCTGCACCGAAGATCACTGGCCCCCACTCCACGAGTGTCCTGTAAGCTAGCTCCACGTGCGGCGTCACGAGGCTCCTTTGCGGTCGCTAGCCCGTTGGCTAGTAGCCCTTAACGAAGGCCAATCCTTTTCTTTCTTGGCATCCTGGTTGCTCCAGGCCTGTCCTCACTTACCCTTGCTGGGTGAGTTCCACAGACCTTGCTGGTCTGCACCATCGACGATCTACATCTTCCTTGAGACTTTCCGTTGCCAAGGCTTGTTGGGTCCAATCCGGTCGCCGACACCTCAGCACTCGACAGACATCGTGTACCAGCCCGAATCCTGCTCCTGGTCGCCGACAACGCCTCCTGGACCTCGTGGCTGAAGAGTCAAGACGACCGTCAACGCACCTGAAGCACTCGACATCGGTGGGCATCTGTCCATCGCCTTCCTGGTCACTGGCTAGTGACCCAGACTCTGTCCCCTCTGCTTTCAGGTTCCCCAGAACTCCGATCCACTCTTGGATCCACCCGGACACTTTTCTCTTGGCCGCCAGCAGCACTTTGCAGCAGATCGCCATTCGAATCGACGACGAAACCCGACCCCGAAAGGCACCTATGCACCCGGCTTCCCTGGGTGAGGTAACACGAGTACTCCGGTGCTCCCGTGGGTAGAGACTCTTCAAAGTCCTAGATCTCAAAGGGTTTTGTCCTAGTCCTCTTTTAAGTGTCCCTTTCCTCTATTTTCCCGATCCCGACTTTCTCCATAGAAGTTAACGGCGTATCGCGGTTGTGTATTTACACTGCACGCGTCTCCCGTGGGTCCCCTGTGTCACTACCTTGGGTGGTTCCTTGTGGTCCAAGCACTTCTAGAGGCTCCAGGCCTAGTGTCTAGTTCAGTCGTGGTTCGCATACCACTTTATTGGTATATGGTTTGGTACGCCCCTAGGGCCCAAACGTGTATTTGTGCTATTACTGTGATTTAATATCTTATAACTTATGTACTTCGAACTCTAGCCTCATAAAGAGACTAGAGGGGTGTGTTTAGCAATAAATACATATATTTTGAATATATACCTGGTGTGGTGCTCTTTCATTTGGTCACTCAAGAGATTATAGACTGGTAAAACAAGCTGCTTTACATTCCTTCAAGACTTAGCCTGAAGGCTGCTCTCCATAGCTACCACTAGGATAGCTTTCAATAAGGTTGTCTTTAACCTATCTCCAATAAGGGGTTGTTTGGACTGGTGCAAGGTGCCCACTATAATTAGTGGACATCATATGCCAGGCCAACTTCTCACAGTGCTCACAGGTGCAGAGAAGGGGCAGTGCACACAAGTGACAGGAAAGAAGCCGCTCAGGGGTTCTGCGGTAACACAGGCATGTGAGGCAGTAGAGAGAGGGGGCAGTGCACACATATGCAGAGAAGGATAAGTGCACACAAGTGACAAGGAAGGAGCCGAACAGGGGTCTTGGGGTTACCCAAGCATGTGGGGTATGTGCACACGTGTGCAGAGAAGGGGCAGTGAACACAAGTGACAGGGAAGGAGCCGAACAGGGGTCCTGCGGTAACCCAGGCATGAGGGGCATGTGCACGTGTGCAGAGAGGGGGCAGTGAACATGTGTGCAGAAAGGGGATAGTGCAGACGTGTGCTGAGGGGCAATGCACACTGGGGAGGGGGCAGTGCACACAAGTGACAGGGAAGGAGCCACTCAGGGGTCCTGTAGTAACCCAGTCATGTGGGGCAGTGCACACAAGTGCAGAGAAGGGGCAGTGTACTCAAGTGCAGAGAAAGGGCAGTGCACAAAAGTGCATAGAGGCAGTGCACACAAGTGACAAGGAAGAAGCCGATCAGGGCTTCTGCAGTAACCCAGGCATGTGAGGCAGTGCAGAGAGGGGGCAGTGCACATGTATGCAGAGAAGAGTAAGTGCACACAAGTGACAGGGAAGGAGCTGAACCGGGGTACTGTGGTTACCCATGCATGTGGGGTATGTGCACACATGTGCAGAGAGGGGGCAGTGCACACAAGTGACAGGGAAGGAGCCGAACAGGGGGCTGTGGTAACCCAGGCATGAGGGGCATGTGCACATGTCGGCAAAGAGGGGGCAGTGCGCACGTGTGCAGAAAGGGGGTAGTGCACACGTGTGCCGAGGGGCAATGCACACAAGTGAAGAGAGGGGGCTGTGCACCCAAGTAACAGGAAAGGAGCTGCTGAGGGGTCCTGCGGTAACCCAGGCATGTGGGGCATGTGCACACAAGTGCAGAGGAGGAGCCGTGCACACAAGTGACAGGGAAGGAGCCACTCAGCCGTCCTGCTGTAACCTAGGCATGTGGGGCAGGTGCATACATGTGCAGAGAGGGGGCAGTGCACACAAGTGGCCACTCAGGGGTCCTGTGATAACCCAGGCATGTGGGGCATGTGCACATGTGTGCAGAGAGGGGGCAGTGCACGCAAGTGACAGGGAAGGAGCCGCTCAAGGGTTCTGTGATACCCCAGGCATGTGGGGCAGTGCACAAGTGTACAGAGAGGGGGCAGTGCACACAGGTGCAGAGAAGGGGCAGTGCACACAAGTGCAGAGAAGGGGAACTGCGCAAAAGTGCAGAGGAGGAGCAGTGCACACAAGTGAAAGGGAAGGAGCCGCTCAGGGTTCCATTGGTAACCCAGGCATGTGGGGCATGTGCACACATGTGCAGAGAGGTGGTGTGCACACGTGTGTAGAAAGGAGGTGTGCAGACGTATGCAGAGAGTGGTTGTGCACACGTGTGCAGAAATGAGGTAGTGCACACATGTTCCGAGGGGCAATGCAGACAAGTGCAGAGAGGGAGCAGTGCCCACAAGTGACAGGGAAGGAGCCACTCAGGGGGTCCTGTAGTAACCCACTCATGTGAGGCAGTGCAGAGAGGGGGCAGTGCACATGTATGCAGACAAGGGTAAGTGCACACAAGTGACAGGGAAGGAGCCGAACTGGGGTCCTGTGGTTACCCAAGCATGTGGGGTATGTGCACACGTGTGCAGAGAGGGGGCAGTGCACATAAGTGACAGGGAAGTAGCCAAACAGGGGTCCTGCGGTGATCCAGGCATGAGGGGCATATGCACATGTGTGCAGAGAGGGGGCAGTGCATACATGTGCAGAAAGGGGGTAGTGCAAACATGTGCTGAGGGGCAATGCACACAAGTGAAGAGATGGGGCAGTGAACACAAGAAACAGAGAAAGTTCTGATGTGGAGTCCTGCGCTAAACCGGGCATGTGGGGCATGTGCACACAAGTGCAGAGTAGGAGATGTGCACACAAGTGACAGGGAAGGAGCCGCTCAAGGGGTCCTGTGGTTACCTAAGCATGTGGGGGTATGTGCACACGTGTGCAGAGTAGGAGGTGTGCACACAAGTGACAGGGAAGGAGCCGCTCAAGGGGTCCTGTGGTTACCTAAGCATGTGGGGTATGTGCACACGTGTGCATAGAGGGGGCAGTGCACACAAGTGGCCACTCAGGGGTCCTGAGGTAACCCTGGCATGTGGGGCATGTGTACATGTGTGCAGAGAAGGGGCAGTGCACATATGTGCAGAGGGACAATGCACACAAGCATAGAGAGAGGCAGTGCACAAAAGTGACAGGGAATGAGACGCTCAGGGGTCCTATGGTTACCCAAGCATGTGCGGCATGTGCACATGTGTGCAGAGAAGGGGCAATGCACACAGATGACAGGGAAGGAGCCGCTCTGGGATCCTGTGGTAACTCAGGCATGTGGGGCATGTGCACATGTGTGCAGAGAGGCAGTACACACAAGTGACAGGGAAGGAGCCACTGAGGGGGTCCTGTAGTAACCCAGTCATGTGAGGCAGTGCAGAGAGTGGGCAGTGCACATGTATGCAGAGAAGGGTAAGTGCACACAAGTGACAGGGAAGGAGCCGAACTGGGGTCCTGTGGTTACCCAAGCATGTGGGGTATGTGCACACGTGTGCAGACAGGGGGCAGTGCACACAAGTGACAGGGAAGTAGCCGAACAGGGGTCCTGCGGTGATCCAGGCATGAGGGGCATGTGCACATGTATGCAGAGAGGGGGCAGTGCACACATGTGCAGAAAGGGGGTAGTGCAAACATGTGCTGAGGGGCAATGCACACAAGTGAAGAGATGGGGCAGTGAACACAAGTAACAGAGAAAGATCTGATGTGGAGTCCTGCGCTAACCCGGGCATGTGGGGCATGTGCACACAAGTGCAGAGTAGGAGATGTGCACACAAGTGACAGGGAAGGAGCCGCTCAAGGGGTCCTGTGGTTACCTAAGCATGTGGGGTATGTGCACACGTGTGCAGAGAGGGGGCAGTGCACACAAGTGGCCGCTCAGGGGTCCTGAGGTAACCCTGGCATGTGGGGCATGTGCACATGTGTGCAGAGAGGGGGCAGTGCACACAGGTGACAGGGAAGGAGCCCCTCAGGGGTCCTGTGGTAACTCAGGCATGTGGGGCATGTGCACATGTGTGCAGAGAGGCAGTGCACACAAGTGACAGGGAAGGAGCCACTCAGGTGTTCTGTGATACCCCAGGCATTTGGGGCAGTGCACAAGTGTACAGAGAGGGGCTATGCACAGAGGTGACAGGAAAGGAGCTGCTCAGAGGTCAATCAATCAATCAGGGGTTTGTTAAAGCGCGACTACTCACCCGTAAGGGTCTCAAGGCGCTAGGGGTGGGGGGGGTGCAGGTTCCATTCCATCAAGGAGGGGTCTGTCGAAGAGCCAGGTTTTGAGGTTTCTTGCGAAGATGGGGAGCTATGTTGTCTGTCTGAGGTGGAGCGGAAGGGCGTTCCATGCTTTGGCCATGAGGAAGGAGAAGGAGCGGCCTCCCGATCTGGTCTTTCTGGTGTGGGGGACCATGGCGTAGGAGAGCTGGGCTGATCGCAGGGTCCTTTGGGGTGCGGGGAATTTGAGTCGGCTGTTCAGGTATGCTGGTCCGGTGCCGTGGAGGGCCTTGTGTGCGTGGGTGAGCATCTTGAAGGTGATTCTCGCCTCGACGGGGAGCCAGTGGAGTGTGCGCAGGTGCTGGGAGATGTGGTAGTGTTTTGGCAGGTTGAGGACCAGTCTTGCGGCGGCGTTCTGGATGTTCTGTAGCTTGCGGGTGAGGTTTTTGTTTATTCCGGCGTAGAGTGCGTTGCCGTAGTCGAGTCTGCTGGTGAACAGGGCGTGAGTGACGGTCTTTCGGTGTTCGAGGGGCTTCCATTTGAAGGTCTTACGAAGGAGGCGGAGGGTGTGGAAGCAGGAAGACGAGACGGAGTTGATCTGGCGGTCCCTTTTGAGCTCGGAGTCCAGGATGATTCCCAGGTTGCGTGCGTGGTCTGTGGGGGTTGGCGGGTTTCCGAGGGCGGGAGGCCACCAGGTGTCGCTCCAGGCATCGGGGTTTGGGCCCATGATGAGTACTTCTGTTTTGTTGGTGTTTAGTTGTAGGCAGCTGTTTTTCATCCATTTGGCGACGGCTTCCATGCCTTCTCGAAAGTTGTGTCTGGCGGTGTTGGGCTCATTGGATAGGGAGAGGATGAGTTGGGTGTCATCTGCGTATGACACAATGTTGAGTCCGTAGGTTCTGACGATGGGGGGCGAGTGGAGTCATGTAGACGTTGAAGAGCGTCGGGCTGAGGGAGGAGCCCTGGGAGACTCCTCAGGTGGTAGGTGTGGGGTCCGAGAGGAAAGGGGGAGTCTGACCCGCTGCGTCCTGCCGGAGAGGAAGGAGCGGATCCAGTCAAGGGCCTTGTCCTGGATTCCTGCGTCGTAGAGTCTGCGCATATGGGTGCGTGGGAGACTGTGTCGAAAGCCGCTGAGAGGTCGAGGAGGATGAGGGCTACTGTTTCTCCTTTGTCCAGTAGGGTGCGGATGTCGTCTGTTGCGGCGAGGAGGGCGGTTTCCGTTCTGTGGTTTTTTTAAGCCGGATTGGGAGGAGTCGAAGATATTGTGTTCTTCAATGAATGTGGCGAGTTGGCTGTTGATGGCTTTCTCGATGACTTTCGCTGGGAACGGGAGCAGGGAGATGGGTCTGTAGTTTGAGGTCGGTGGGGTCTGCTGAGGGTTTCTTTAGGAGGGGTTGACCTCGGCGTGTTTCCAGTCATCGGGGAACGAGGCGGTCGCCAGGGAGCGGTTGATGGTGTGGCGGAGCATGGGTGCGATGGTGTCGGCGGCTCTGTTGAAGATGTGGTGGGGGCAGGGGTCCGTGGGGGCACCTGAGTGGATTGACTTCATTGTCTTCAGTGTGTCTTCGGTGGTGAGGGCTGTCCAGTCGTCAATCGCTGGTTTCCGGGTGTCGGGGGTGGTTGGTGAGGGTTCAGTGTGTTGGTTGTCTTCGTCGAAGTTGTCGTAGATGCTCTTGATTTTGTGGTGGAAAAAGGTGCTGAGTTTGGTGCAGAGGTCTTGTGAGGGAGGGATGTCGGTAGACTCGCTGGTGGGTTGGGCGAACTCCTTGATGATGCTGAAGAGTTCCTTGCTGTTGTGCGCGTGGGTGGAGATTCTGTCTTCAATCGCTTTTTTCCTCGTTTCTCTGATGAGTTGATGGTGGGCGTTGGTGGCGGCTCTGAAGTTGTCGTGGGCTTCTGTGGATTTGGTGTTCCTCCAGGCCTTTTCGAAGCGGCGGCAAGTGCGTCTGGACTCTCAAAGTTCGGTGGTAAACCATCTGGCTTTCTTGGCGCGGGTATTGTTGTTTTTCTTGAGGGGGCTATGGTGTTGGTGCTGCCGAGATCCATCTATGCAGGGTTCGGGCTGCGGTGTTGGGGTCGTCGTTTTCCGCGATGGTTGGGGTGGAGTTGTTGAGTGAGGAGGTGAGCTGGTCATCGGTGATTTTGGTCCAGTTTCTTCATGGAAGCAGGTGCTGGTGTCTGTGGATGGTGGGTGTTCTGAAGGTGAAGTGGACGCAACGATGGTCAGTCCATGGGAGTTCGGTGGTGTGGCTGAAGGTGATGGAGTTTCCTGTAGTGAAGAGGGGGTCGAGGGTGTGTCTTGCTGAGTGCGTGGGCTCAGTCACGATCTGGCGGAGTCCAATGTTGTGGAGGTTGTCCAGGAGGGATGTGGTGTTGGGGTCCAGTTGGTTGTCGAGGTGGAAGTTGAGGTCTCCCAGCAGGGTGTAGTTGGTGGATGCGATGGCCTGCGGGGAGATAATGTCCGTGATGGAGTTGGCGAAGGGTCCGCGGGGTCCTGGGGGTCGGTAGATGAGGGTTCCTCGGAGGGTGGCGGTGGGGCTGGCCAGTAGCTTGAAGTGAAGGTGTTCCATCAGTTCTGTGGGCTCGTTGGGGAGTGTGCTCAGGCGGAGGCTGGCTTTGTGGACGATGGCGATTCCTCCTCCCGGGCGGGTGGGTCGGTCCTTCCTGGAGATCTTGTATCCTTGGGGGATGACTGTGGTAACCCAGTCATGTGGGGCAGTGCACAAGTGTGCAGAGAGGGGGCATTGCACAAAATTGCACAAGAGGAGCAGTGCACACAAGTGTGCAATGGGTCAGTGCGCACAAGTGCAGAGAAGGAAGTGCACAAAGGTGCAGAGAGGCAGTGAACACAAGTGCAGACAAGGGTCAGTGCACACATGTCAGGGAAGCAGCAGTGCACACATGTCAAGGAAGCGGCAGTACACACATCTCAAGGAAGCAGCAGTGCACACATGTCAAGGAAGCAGCAGTGCACACATGTCAAGGAAGCAGCAGCACACACATCCCAAGGAGGCAGCAGTGCACACATGTCAAGGAAGCAGCAGCGCACACATCTCAAGAGTGCAGCAGCGCACACATGTCAAGAGTGCAGCAGCGCACACATGTCAAGAGTGCAGCAGCGCACACATGTCAAGGAAGCAGAAGCGCACACATGTCAAGGGAGTGGCAGCGCACACATCTCAAGCAAGCAGCAGTGCACACATCTCAAGGGTACAGCAGCGCAAACTTGTCAAGGAAGCAGCAGCGCACACATGTCAAGGAAGCAGCAGCGCAGACATATCAAGGAGGCGGCAGCGCACACATGTCAAGCAAGCAGCAGCGCACGCATTTCAAGGAAGAAGCAGCGCACACATCCCAAGGAAGCAGCAGCGCACACATGTCAAGGAAGCAGCAGCGCACACATGTTAAGGAGCGGCAGTGCACACATCTCAAGTAAGCAGCAGCGCACACATGTCAAGGAAGCAGCAGCGCACACATCTCAGGGAAGCAGCAGTGCACACATCTCAGGGAAGCAGCAGAGCACTCATCTCAAGGGTGCAGCAGCGCACACATGTCAAGGATGCAGCAGCGCACACATGTCAAGGAAGCAGCAGCGCACACATCTCAGAAAGAAGCAGCGCACACATGTCAACGAAGTAGCAGCTCACACATCCCAAAGAGGCAGCAGGGCACACATGTCAAGGAAACAGCAGCGCACACATCTCAGGGAAGCAGCAGTGCACTCATGTCAAGGAAGCAGCAGTGCACACATGTCAAGGAAGCAAAGGCGCAGACATGTCAAGGAAGCAGCAGCGCACACATCTAAAGAGTGCAGTAGCGCACACATGTCAAGGAAGCAGCAGCGCACACATGTCAAGGAAGCAGTAGCGCACACATGTCAAGGGAGAGGCAGCGCACACATCTCAAGCAAGCAGCAGTACACACATCTCAGGCGAATCAGCAGTGCACACATCTCAAGGGTGCAGCAGCGCAAACTTGTCAAGGAAGTGGCAGCGCACACATGTCAAGGAAACAGCTTCACAGACATGTCAAGGAGGCAGCAGTGCACACATGTCAATCAAGCAGCAGCGCACACATGTCAAGTATGCATCAGCGCACACATGTCAAGGAGGCAACAGCGCACACATGTCAAGGAAGCAGCAGCGCACACATCTTAAGGGTGCAGCAGCGCACACATGTCAAGGATGCAGCAGCGCACACATGTCAAGGGAGAGGCAGCGCACACATCTCAAGCAAGCAGTAGTGAACACATCTCAGGCGAATCAGCAGTGCACACATCTCAAGGGTGCAGCAGCGCAAACTTGTCAAGGAAGTGGCAGCGCACACATGTCAAGGAATCAGCAGCACAGACATGTCAAGGAGGCAGCAGTGCACACATGTCAAGCAAGCAGCAGCGCACACATGTCAAGTATGCAGCAGCGCACACATGTCAAGGAGGCAACAGCGCACACATGTCAAGGAAGCAGCAGCGCACACATCTTAAGGGTGCAGCAGCGCGCACATGTCAAGAAAGCAGCATTGCACACATGTCA
The DNA here is from genome assembly GCA_963921515.1 of Calotriton arnoldi. Lineage (NCBI taxonomy): Eukaryota > Metazoa > Chordata > Amphibia > Caudata > Salamandridae > Calotriton > Calotriton arnoldi. Next base: position 690,936 of record CAWUFW010010159.1, read on the forward strand.
AGCAAGCAACAGTGCACACATATCAAGAAAGCAGCGGAGCACACATGTCAGAGAAGCAGCAGTGCACACATGTCAAGGAAGCAGCAGCGCACACATCTCAGGGAAGCAGCAGCGCAGACATGTCAAGGAGGCAGCAGCACACACTTGTCAAGGAAGCAGCAGCACAGACATGTCAAGGAGGCAGCAGCGGACACATGTCAAGGAAGCAGCAGCGCACACATCTCAAGGAGGCAGCAGTGCACACATGTCAAGCAAGCAGCAGCGCACACATGTCAAGGAAGCAGGAGTGCACACATCCCAAGGTAGCAGCGCACACATGTCAAGGAAGCAGCAGTGCACACACCTCAAGGGTGCAGCAGCACACACATGTCAGGAAGCAGCAGCGCACACATCTCAAGGGTGAAGAGGCGCACACATGTCAAGGCAGCAGCAGCACACACATGTCAAGGAAGCAGCAGCGCACACATCTCAAGGATGCAGCAGCGCAAACATGTCAAGGAAGCAGCAGTGCACACATGTCAAGGAGGCAGCTGCACACACATGTCAAGGAAGCAGCAGCGCAGACATGTCAAGGAAGCAGCAGCGCACACATGTCAAGGAAGCAGCAGCGCACACATGTCAAGGAAGCAGCAGTGCACACATGTCAAGGAAGCAGCAGTGCACACATGTCAAGGAAGCAGCATGCACACATGTCAAGGGTGCAGCAGCGCACACATGTCAAGGAAGCAGCAATGCACACATCTCAAGGGTGCAGCAGCGCACACATGTCAAGGAAGCAGCAGCACACACATGTCAAGGAAGCAGCAGCACACACATGTCAAGAAAGACTGCTTCCGGACTCCAGTTGTGTCATCTTCACTTTGCGGTGTCACCACACCCAACCATTTGTTAGCTATTCTGGTGTGTTCTTTTGTGCCTTTTTGGTTCTTCTGTTGTTGGTACTTTTGATCTTTTTCCCTTTTTATTGTTTTCTTTCACCTTTTTACTTTTTCCATTACATAATCTTTCTTGTTTCTAAGGCTCTATCACATGTTTTGCTGATATTGGTGCCATTTTAGTTTCCGATCATGCCCTGGTTACGTTAGACTTAGATCTTCTTCTTGTTCCCTTTCGCCAGACCCTCCTTTCACTCATAGTTATGAATCTTTTATAACTGAATATTTTCATCTTAACAATTGTCCTGATTTGTCATTTCAGACTATTTGGGATACTTTTAAGGCTGCATCTGTAGATTTTATTATTACTTATGTCTCTAAGAAAAAGAATACACAGTAAAAAAAACATTAGATATAATGAAACATATTAAAACACTAAAACACTTAGACCATACTTGTAAATCCAAGTCATGTCTAGATGCATTAGTAAAAGCCAAATCTGAACATAATATACTCTCTGCAGAGGATGCTGCCTCTTATCTCCTCAAATCCACCACCAAATATTACACAAGACAGAATAAAGCGGGTGCATTTTTGACAATTTATCTCAAAGTAAAAAGATTGTGTCAAAATAGATTCTATTTCACATGAAAATACATTTCCTATATATAAAGACACTGAGATCTTGGCTGAATTTGGCAATTATTACAGCAGCCTCTCTACACCGGACTCGAATCCTCTTCAAGACGATAGTAAGCACCGTCCATCATCCGCCCGTACAGAGTTTAGTTTATCCACGGACCTTTCCTCCCTTGAAGCTGATCTTTGAGCTCATAATATTTGGGATGCATTACATTTTATTTAAAAGCGAAGGCTCCGAACCCTGATGGGTTTCCTATTGAATTTAATCTTATTTTTTCCAAATTCTTAATCCCTAAATTACATCAATTATTTGAGTATTTTGTTACTAACAAACCAGCTGCTGGCTCTTTTCAAGATGCCTTGATATGTCTTATTCATAAGGACAATAAAAATCCTAAACTCTGTGAAAACTTCAGACCAATTTCCCTCATCAACTCCAACTATAAGATTTTTGCGACTATAATTGTAAAGGAGCAGTCAGGTTATGTTGAAGGTAGACATACCTCGGATAACACTAGACTACTTTTTAATATTCTGAGCAAGTCCAAATCTTGTAAGAACTCTTCGACTGCCATCTCCTTAGATGCTGAGAAAGCGATTGATCGTATGCATTGGCATTTCATTTTCTCTACTCTTGCTTGGTTTGGCTTTGGACCGAAATTCGTTAATCTACTTTCCCTTTTTACTCATTTCTAAAAGCATCAATTTTTGTTAATGGCTTAATTTCCTCCTCCTTCTTTCTACACAGAAGAGTTTGACAGAGATGTCCCCATTCGCCTTTACTTTTAATTCTAGCACTCAAACTTTTTTAACTCCAAAATTAGACAACATGATAACATACATGGGGGCATATTCACAAGGACCTATCTCCGAGTTATCCCCACCTTAACGCAGCAAAAGTGGAGATCGATTTAACACCCCATTCACAAGCAGGTGCAAACTGCAGACATCGCCAGTATTCCCGCGATAACTGCCCCAAAACTTATCCCCAGGGAGGACACCACCAACTAACCCTAATGAGATGCAGAGTAGGCGTTTCCGTGCAAAAACACACGAAAACACCACTACACCACTTTCACAACGAACTGCCAGATCTGCGATGCGAGTCAAAACCACGCGATAAGCCGCGGTAGCAGCAGGTATTTAACACCTGCTTCCTGCTGGTGTAAAGCCGGACGACTACCTGCAGTAGGCAACGGAGCCCCGCACACAGCCACACCCGAAGAACAAACGACGCAATGGAGCTACTCATCATGCAGCTCGGAGCCCCAACAGGGCCACAACACCCACCGCCACCACCCCCAGGACCGCCACCCCCCAGGACCACCACAGAGGCAGCGCAGAGTAAGACAGCGGACCTACCGAAAACGCACCAGTCTCACAGACCTAACGCCCCAGGAACTCATCGCCCACTACAGGCTCAAAAGGACAACCATCATCCGCATCATGACCCACATCGCCCACACGTTGACGGTCCCAACCCAGCGGAGAACCAACATCCCTCTGCAGATAAAGCTGCTGGCTGTGCTGCACCTGTTGGCCTCTGGTACCTTCCAACCAACAACTGCCAGAGTCGGAGGAGTCTCACAGCCAGCCCTATCAAAGTTCATCACACCTGTCCTGGATGTCATCATCAGCTTCATACCCCAGTACCTTCACTTCCCCCACACTGCGCAGGAACAGCTGGAGACAAAGCAAGGCTTCTACGCCTTTGCTAGCTTCCCACACGTGTTGGGGGCCATTGACTGCACACATGTCCCACTTGTGCTCCCTGCGGATACTGCACACCACTACCGCAACAGAAAGCACACGCATTCCATCAATGTGCAGGCAATAGTGGACCACCGGGAATGTTCACCAATGTCGTCGCAAACTACCCAGGCAGTGTGCACGATTCCTGCATCTTCCGACAGTCCATCATCAACCAGCGCTTCCAGGATGGCATCTATGGAACTGGACTGCTCGTTGGTAAGTGCCAAATCAACACACCACACACCTCAAAGCCACCATCACACAACGCACAACTGTGGGAATGCACACTTGACCAAACCACATACAACATGTCAATCAACAGGCCCACCTACCAGACACGACAACACAACTCCATGGAGATCCTGGGCTTCCCCTGCACACAATACAGCTATATCATGGCACCACAGGCACACAACAGCTGAACGTGTGGAGATGCGGAATGCAGCCATGTGCGAATGATGCAAGTGACCCGTGAATGGGAATGTACACAACGACAAGTGAGGCGTGGATGTGCTGGACAGACATGGGTATGCAAACCACAGATATGTCCATGCAGACATCAACTGCTGGTGACTGGAGAGTAGTGAACAGTGGACGCAACCATGTCACCCCAGGCCGTGGGTCAGATCGTGGAAATGTCGCTCGCTGCGTCCCCCCTGTGTGTGTGAGCGTAGTGGGTGGGCCCGGAGTACGCCAGGCCTGCGCAGTGGTGTGGAAAAAACCCTGTGGCGCAGAGCGTGGTTCACTCCCGGAAATGCCAACGTCACTGCCAGGGCGGCGCCTCGCAGTCCGCCACGAGACCGACGCCGTGAGCAGCGGTGCATGCGAGCCTGTGCGCCTGCTGCACACCAGGACGCTGATACCCAGACCAGGCCTGCCCACACCAGCGCTCCAGTGCCGCACTGCTCACCTGCCGACACCGTCGTGTGTCAAGAGGGCCCACCACATGCCGGTGCTAGCTCCAAGACCCATGCCCGCGACCTTGGCGGCCTCCTCAGGCCATCGCTGTCCTCCATGACACAGGACCCCATGGGTCCCCATTCGTTGACATACCCCATCGCTGCAGCCCGGCTACACTGCAGTCCAGCATGTCCCACATCCTGAACTGAGTCATCATTGATCAATGGCAGGGTCCATGCCAGTGTACGCAGGGGAGGACTGAGAGGGAGATGCATCACAGTCCGGTGGTAATACGGATCACGGTTACGGAGGAGGTCAATCAGTAGCAAGGACTGACCTGGTGCCACTAACCCTGTGCGCCGTGAGTGGCCATCAGCCTCCGGCGGGACATCGTTGGTGTCTGAGCCTGTGGCCTGGGGGTTGTCATCAGCAACGGGCAGGTACGGACTTGGTGTCTGGCATGAGTCTGTGGCATTCATATCTGCCATGTTGCCGGTCACAGCTGGCATGTGCCCTCTGCATCATGCCCTGGGGTACACCTCCCATTCTCCCTCGAGACACTCCGCGGAAGGCACCTCTGAGACATTCGAGACCCTGCTCTGCCCTCATGACCCTACCCCAGTCTTCCGCAGGTCAGCGTCCCGTGGCGGTGGGCCCGTGTCGGCCGCTGTGCATCTGGGGCCACTAACCCTGTGCGACTCAAGTCATGCTCCCTTGTTGTTCTGACATTGCATTTCTGAGTGCCTGATGACTGTTGGAGTTGTTGCCAGCACCAGCTACTCCCTGAGGGCTGGCTTACACTCACCCCACACACAGCCAGCACAGGCGTCACTGGATCAGTGGGCCTGCCATCACATCATGCCGAACCAAGTATTGACTCTTTTCTCTCTGCACTGTCCCAGGTGATCAAGGATACACACTCTGCCCTTGGATGATGACACCCCTCCGAGACCCGAACACACCCGCCCAGAGGCAGTACAATGCGGCCCACATACGCACCAGGGGCATCGTTGAACGCACATTTGGCGTGTTGAAGTCACATTTCAGGTGCCTGAACGGCACAGGTGGGAAGCTCCTGTACAGCCCGGACATCGTGTGCAAGATGATCGTTGCATGTTGTGTGTTGCACAACATCTGTGTACGCACCAATGCCCCATGGATCCCAGTTCCAGAAGTACCGGACGATGATGGGGACGATGGGGCAGGTGGCCCACATCCCACTGCAGCTGCGGCAGGAATGGCCCGTAGGAACACCATCATTAACAATTTCTTCTCATGAGAACGTCACATTGTGGCCATCCCTGGCAATCATGGGACAGTACAAAATGTCCACAAGCACAGCATGTGTGAATAAAACATATTTGCAGGTTACAGGTTGCACTTGTACATTGTCATGTCACAGTTTCCTGCTGTGCCAGATGTGATTTGCCATGTTGTGCACATTTGCGGCACCAGTTGTGTCCTGTGTTCTGTTGTGGAGGTGTTGCTGTTTGTACCGGGATGTTGTCAGTGTCGAGGTGCACTTATACTTATGTGCGTATGCTGCACGGTGGGTGATTCGCTCCTGCGGCTCTGATTTGTCTGCCACTGATCCCTTTCATGCGGTGTGCCTGTCAGTTCTGCGCTTCCAGGGTGCTGAGATGTTGCAGACTTGGGTAGCTTGTGCTCTTTGTCGAGTTGTGACTCTTGGGCCTGATTTGTCCGCAGATGTGTCGTTGACGTCAGGGGTTGTTTGTGCAGGTAGTTGTGTCCGAGTGTGACCTGCTCCTTTTCGGGTGTTGTCCGCACTCAGCCACCTCAGTGTCGTGCCGTGTACATTGCCATGATGATAGGACTGTAGCCAAGCTACTGATCATGTGGTGTCTCTTGCATTGTCAGTGTGGCTGACGTATGTGCATGTTCGCATGTTCGCACGTGGGCATGTGTTGGTTGTGTGACTGTTGATGTGTTGGGTGGGTGCCCCTTTGGGCATAGGCTGTTCGTGGGACTACTTGGTGTTTGTGTGTGTGCTGGAGTGTTCCCGTGGGATCAGGGACATGAACCAGAGTCATTGTGGGTGTGCAGTGTGCCCTGCTTGATTGTGCATGTGTGCCATTGTGCCCATCTCCACCCGTACCCCCACTCCCAGGTCGCTACGCACCATGTTGATGTGATGTTGGGTGATGTTGGGCAGTGTCCAGATCACCAACTCATGTCACCGTCTCCAGACTGGTGAATGTGGCCACCATCTTCTCCATGTCATTCAGCTCCTGGTGTTCTGCTAGCCCCCTCCTCCGGGGTGCGTTGCTGCTTTCGTGTTGGCAGTGGGTTTCTGCTTGGTTTTGCCATTCACATCAGTCCAGCATCTCTTGTGCTCTTCCATTGTCCTCCTCTGCCATGCGGCGGCATTCACATGGTCCGAGGTGGTGTGCCATCTTTGCCTCTTTGTTGCCAATGACACGTTGGAGGTGACGTACAGTTGGTGGTGGTGTTCTGTCTCATCCGTGGTGATCATGTGGTTTTCCTGTAGACTGTACCCCGTCTTCCTCTTCCTCTTCTCATTGCCCTTCCACGAGCCCTGTATTCCTGGGTGTTCCTCCGTGGGGATTGTGGGGTTCATGTTGTCCTCTGCAGTCGGTCAGGGTGCGTCCGTGGTACTCCGCAGTTGATTTCGTTTGTGGTGGCATTTTCCGTATGCTGTTCTTGTGCTTTTTCCCGCATTACGCGTGGGTTTTGCTAGCCTCTCGCTGCTTATCGCTGATTTCCTCATCGCGCTTTGGCCCATCGCATGTTTTTTCGTGTTGAGGTTTGTGTTTTTATCACGGTCGCTGTGATTGTATCGCGGCCATTGACCGCGTTTTCGGGGGACTATCGCATGGTACCGCCGTGTTGTGAATTCCACGTTAACACGGGGTTATTTTCCCGCAATCGGCTGCGATGTGTAAAGTTGCGTTAACATTTTTTGGAGATGTTTAGCACACGTTCTTGTGAATATACCCCATGGATTTAAAGATGCTGATAAACAGCTTAAGGTTTCAGTATATGCGGACAACATTCTTTTATAAATGTCATCTCCTGGTTCCTCCTGACTGACATTTCTTAATGAAATTAGAGCTTTTGGGATACAAACTAAACTCTGACAAATGTGAGATCCTCCCTCCTAATAAATGGTGTTTTAAACATGACTTTCCATCCTCCGGTTTTCTTTGGAATCCACTCAAAAGTAAGTATTAAGTTACAGACTATAAAATAAACTGTCTCCCTGAATTTTTCTGCCCTTCTTACAACCCTGTCCTTCCTCACCTCTCTTTTGCACCCTTTATTTGTATCGTGGTGGGGTAGACTAGACTCCATCAAGATGATATTTGTTCCATTACAGTCATTGATGGGCCGTACTCCTGGTGTGAGGCCGCAGCCAGCTGCCACGATCCTTGCTGTGAGGCCACCACCTGCTGCCACGATCCCCGCTGGGCGCCAGCCAGCCCGTGGCGGGAGTCCGCCGCAGTCTTACTGTTTTCCCTGCTGGTCCCAGCCAGGTGGGAAGACTGCTCCCCCGCCTGTGGCCGCTGCTGCTTGTTGTCAAGCCCATTCTCACATGTTTTAGGTGGCCCGCGCGCGTCTTCAGGCTCCGACGCACAGAGGTCCGCGAGCCCGCCCTGCTTCATTGGCATCTGCACCTCTCCCTGCCATCATGGAAGGAGCGGGTGAGGCGCGCGTCTCTGAGCACCCCCGCAGCCTCCTGAGTACCTGTTTTCTCCGACCTGGCCACCATTTCAAGTGTGTTTGGATGCTCTTTATTTAGCTGGCCTTCCCCAACTCAAAATGGATGCCCCAGAAGGATCCCGATCCCCTTGCCCATCCACTTTGACTGCTAGCAGTAAGCAGTAAACAGGGAAAGAGGCCCACGGTTTTCTCTCATTGCTTTTCCCTTTTAAAATGGCCGTACTAGAATGACCCCCCTTGCCCTTCCACTTGGTCTGCCAGCAATAAGAAGGAAAGAGGCCCAAGCTACCTCTTGTCACTAGAAACAAAAATAGGACTTCGAGGTCTGGACCCCCCCTTACAACGAAGTGGCCATCTTTAAACGTCCTCACGCACAGTAAGAGAACTTTGAGGCTGGGATTCTTGCAAATCAAACACACTTAATGCAAATCATTAAGAGAAAACTCATATTGTTTAAGTCAACTTTATTGTGTTCTATTCAGTCCTGAATAATGACAACAGGGCTGTCCCATGAGCCTTAAAGGTAAGGAATATTTGGGAAATATAGGTTCTCAATGTGTAACCATAGCAGAACAGTGGCTTTTCTTAGTGCTTATCCCCTTCAGGAGGCAGGACCACTTGAGTATCATTATTGATTGAAGCGGCCATCTTTAATCGTCCTCATGCACAGAATTGAGGGCTTTGAGGCTGGGGTTATGGCCTGTCCCTTCGGATCCCAGTAGCATTTATTGGACCTTTTTGTGATCACCTGACGTCTCTGATACTTCCTACAACTCTGGTTAGGGAATTTACCAGTTTCATAGCCTCTTGGCTTCTCTACTCTCCGATTATTGCACCCCACTTCATGTTTTGCTATTGGGGAGCCTGACCCGAATGCTAAGAAAGTCACGGTGAAAGCGGACAGATATTCCTATGTCTGTACAACTCGCCTTTCTCTCTCGCAATCTCCTTTGTCTAAGGAACTCACTTAGATAGCTGACAGAGTCAAGAATCTTTACTTTACCGCTTTTCTCCCCCCTCCCTCTCCTCTCTCTCACCAGTATGGCAGGATCTTGCCTGAAAGCGGCAGGATGTAACTCCTACACTATCGCATACCCCCCAACCTATCCAAGTCCACCTCAAAAACCTTCAAGCATAATCTTCTGAGAAGACACCCTGAAACCCTGATCTCCGACCCGTATTATAACATGGAAAAGGGCACCATTGTAAATGACCTAATATTTTACACCGGGAGAACAGCACTATGGTGAGCAGCCTTAACTAACCTACTAAACGTTATTGAAACCAGAAACATTCCGTATGGCACCAAAATTCTGATCGCTTCTTCACAACACCTAAGAGCGGACCTTGACATTACAATCTATAAAACTGGCGCTGTTCTGATCCAAGCACCAAATAAGGATCTCATGAAATTCGATGTCTACTTCACCACCCTTAGAGAGAGGTGCGGGGCTTTAATCCTTCAGCGCACCCCCAGCGCCTACTCTGTCTCAATCAAACTCACGTCGAAGCATTGTCAACTACAGTACAAAGCCCGCTGTGTGGGGTAAAGGCCTCGCGCTTACCACTACCAGAACGGAAGCAACCTCCTTAAGCCCCTTAACTGCCTCTCCCAGAGTATGGAATGGCTCTAATCCCCTAACGTGATGTCCCTACAGCACGGTAGTCAGGGCAACATCTTCCCTAAATCCAATAGAGTACCAACCACCTCACCCCCATCCCCTATAAAGTCTACGCCTGCAACCCCATCACTCTCCCTTCGTCCCAATCCCACATCCACAGCGGCAAGCACACAGATCCCACAGAACTCGTCGCCTACCCCCTCTCAGGCCCTTTTGCCACCCTGCTGAGCGAGACAGGCCCTTCGCACTCCTCCCCTTACAAAAATGCAGCCATTAGGAGATCAAACTCAATATCCTCTGCCAAAATCTCCGAATCCATTAGCAGACCAAGCCCTGATCCACGGACCCCTTTGCCTCTAGTTCAGTCTACTCTAACGGACCTTGAAGCTCTGAACCTCAGAACAGCCAGTATAGCTCAGAGCATCCATAATGCTTCTCTCGAATTTTAGAGCATCCTTCACCTCACTAAACACTCTGGGGGATATGTACTAGGAAGTGGCGGAGCGTGTCGTTAGCCTCCTTGGCTTAACGACATGCTCCGCCACTTCTGAAAGCACACATGCAGCACACATGAAAGTTAAAAAATGGCATTTTTAAAAAATGTTTGTTTATGTACAGGAAGGGACACCTTCCTGTACATAAACAAACCATAGCATTATGCTTTTTCCAAGTGTGCTGCACAAGGCAGCACACATGGAAAAAGCAAAACGAGGAGAAATAATGCATTTCTCCTCGTTTGCCAACTTAAGACCAGGATTTTCCTGGTCTTAATTTTGGCGCTGCCTGCTATGTACGCCACCCTTGTACATAGGGGGCAGCGTCAAATACAATGGGTGTTGCGGGGAATGCCCACCACTATCAGCCAAGAGACCTTCTCTGACCTATTGGTCCGAGTCAAATCGGGCTCTCCTAGAGATTGTTGCCCCCTTATATCCTAAAGGATATTTTCTCGGCTCTGCCACAAACAGTACTCCCCTTTTTGAATGAGTCCCTCGGGCAGGGGAGGGTCCCGAATGCCTTCAAGAATGCCTTCAAGAATGCTGTTGTGGTCCCTCTCCTAAAGAAACCGGACGCCGACCCTGTTAACCCTTCAAACTACCGCCCTATCTCTCTGCTTCCTTTTTAGCAAAGATATTGGAAGCGCATGTCGCCAAATGTCTATCGAATTTTATTGAACTTTCTGAACATTTGGATCCCCATCAGGCGGGCTTCCGGCCAGCTCATTCTACTGAGACCGTCATCTTGGCTGTTCTAGACACCTTGCGAGCTAATGCGGATAAGGGTACCCCTCAGGCCTTGGTGCTGCTGGACTTGTCGGCCGCGTTTGACACGGTCGACCACCAAATCTTGTTGGACCGCGTCAGACAGGCTGGCATTCATGGATCAGCTTTTAACTGGATCAAGTCATTTCTCGAGGGTCGTACCCAAGCAGTTCGCCTGGCCCCCTTATTGCCCCCGAGACCGCAATCACGTGCGGGGTACCACAGGGATCATCATTGTCCCCCCATCTGTTTAATCTCTACCTCCTGCCCTTGATCTGTTCTTTAAGGAAAAGGAGGTCAATCACTTTTAACTATGCTGATGATCTTCAGCTTGTTTTTATTATTGACAATTCCCTGATTCAATTCAGGAATTTCAAGACACCATGCTTCATATTCAGAGTTGGATGGATAATAACCATCTCAAGCTTAATCCGGGCAAGACTGAATTGGTCCTCGTTGGAAAAGGCCAGACTCATTGGGGCCCACACTATTGGCCTACTGATTTGGGACCTTCTCCTACCCCGTCCATCTCTGTAAAAAGCCTTGGAGTTACTATAAACGCTGATCTCTCATCTAGAGGTCAAGTAGGGGTAGTGGTCTCTTCTTGCTTTTTCCAACTACGTAAAATTAGGAAGATTGCCCATTTACTCACCCATGACGCTCTTATACAGGTCGTCACTGCCTTGGTTCTCTCCCGTCTCGATTTTCCAATTCTACTTACCTTGGCCTTCCACTGTTCCTATTAAAACGTCTCCAGTTGGTACAAAACCAAGCCGCAAGACTCATATATAAATGTCCTAAATGGCAATCTGCAAGCCCCTTACTTGTAAAACTTCACTGGCTCCCTATCATCCAGCGAGCAGCCTTTAAGACAGGGTGTTTAATTTTCAAAGCTCTTCATTGTAGGAGCCCTAAATTCATTAAATGCATGATATCAAAACATGTTCCCAATCGTAATTTGCGATCGGCTCATCTCCAGTTGCTATCTACCCCTACTTATAAGCTCAAACGTCAGGGAGGGTGTAGGTTTTCTTATCTGGCCCCTAGATTTTGGAATTCTCTTCCACTAACAATTAGATCTTGCAATAACTTATTGGGCTTTAGAAAAATGCTCAAGACATGGTTGTTCGAGCAGGCGCATGCTTAAATCCTGCCCTGCTGTGACTCTGATCAGGTTTAGCGCCATGAAACCTCTGGGTGTACGTGCGCTTTAGAAATATTTGTTAACATAACATAACATAACATAACACCCACTGCACGCCCCTTTCACGCTAACCATAGCGTGAAAGGAGACCTTATGTACAAGCCAGCATTAAGCCACGTTAAGTGGCTTAACGCTGCCTTGTACATAAGGCGCAGCCTCTATCGCCACCACAACGTCAATATAGGTGACATTATGGTGGCGATAGGAGCTTGTACATATGCCCCTCTCTCTCTAAAATCAAGCGCACTCAAAAATCTGTACTCAACCTTCAAACCAAGCCCTTCCTTCAACCCATGGCTCTGGCCAATAGACACTATCGCCCTCGCAGACAACTTAGCTATCTATCAGAGGATGAAACACTAGCTCTTCTTTTATCCTATGAAGCAAATCCGGCCACTCCCAGTCCCCCTAACAAGAAAGTCGATAAAAAATTCATACGGTCACAATCTACACAAATAGAACTTCCACTTTCAGTCACAGAAGGGTAAATAGCAACAATTTTATAAGACAAAGAAAGGCCGCAGGGCTATAGGAAAGTCTCACTAGTATTTATCCGAATTAGTTCATTAGTTGGACCCAGACACTCAACTGTTTGTGATTCTACCGCCAACGAATCACTACACAAAACTACTTAACACATACAGGACCGGAGTGTCTATTATCTACACGTGTGTTATCATTGATAATATCATTAATCTTTTTTAAAAACTTCACATTTCCATCATTGGTGATGCCCAGACATCATAATTAATATAGACCAAATATATAAATTATCCAACCTGTAATTATGGGAGTGTACATTAGTAATACTCAGGAGTCACGGAATCTTGATGAAAAAATCTTGATTTATTTCTATTCTTTTTGTAGATGTAAACATGAATTCAGCCCAGCCGACGCGTTTCGTCCTAAACGGACTTCATCAGGGCTGAAAAGATTAAAACACATTAAAAAAATTTGATCAGATTTTTGCTTTAAATATACATATTTTCAATCTAAATCACCTAAATCATTTTCATACATTAATCAACAAATAATCAATGCAAATAGACCGTGAGTCCACCTACACCAATGGATTATATGTACATTCATACAGGATCAGATATCTATAATGAATATTTCTAAAATTCACTGATACATATTGAAGACACAATTTACATGGTACGCAGTCAAAATATCGATTTTTTATATCGACCTACACTAATATCGAGTGTTTAATATCGTAGGGACAGAATATCGATGTCAAGAATATCGGTGACCAGAATCTCAAGATATCTGTATAGCCAAAATGCGCAGTCCCATCATATTGATAGACAGCCAATCAGAAAGTCGTATTTGCCTTTTTAGCCAATGATGAAACACTGTTTCAAAGAAACACCTTTCCCTCATCACACATTGTGACCAATCAAATAAACATTTTCACGTTCCGTTATTCAATATTTTCTCATTCAATTATATTCCAGAGGAAAATTTAGTTTGAAAAACAAAACTCCCAGTCCCCCTAACAACAAAGGGGCATATCAGCAAGGGACGGCGATAATTATCGCAAAGCGCGCTTAGCGCTAGGATAATTATCGCCGTCTATCTCTGGAATTTATCGCCCTGGTAGCGCGTTATTAACAACGCGTTACTCCAGGGCGATAAGAATTCCAGAGATAGCGAGGTTATCGCCGTTTGCAGGGAACATCGCTAGTTTTCCAGCGATGTTCCCTGCAAAACGGGGATAACTGCTGCTGATACGACCCTGTGGTCGTATCAGCAGAATCCATCTCCCATGAAAAGTATGCTTAAGTCAGGAATTTAACAGACGTTAAATTCCTGAGTTAAGACTGAGGTAGCGCGATTATTTTTATCGCTGCACCTCCTTGTTAATATCGCGAAGCTGCCTTCGCGATATTAACATGTGTTGTTTTCACAGCCACGCCTTCTTTGCATCTCATTAGCGATGCAAGGCGAGGCTGTGAAAAACGGGCTCTACATCAAGGAAACACGCGCTAGCGTGTCCTTGATGATATTGCGATATAATTATCGCCGCTTTTCGCCAAAACGGACGCTAAAGCGGCGATAATTATATCGCCAGCCCTGATAATATGCCCCAAAGTCGATAATAAAATTCATATGGTCACAATCAACACAAATAGAACGTCCACTCTCAGTAACAGAAGTGTAAACAGCAACAACTTAAAGCAAATTCCCTTATCCACCACACTTCTCAGTACACCCCCGGGGAACTCTGTCTCCCAGCTCTCCAGTCTCCTACTCAATTGCCGATCTGCAGTGAAACATGCATCCGACTTCGCCGATCTCATTCTGAATCAAGATATTGACGCGGCAGCCCTAACCGAATCTTGGCTTAACGAAACATCCTCGCCCAGTATGGACCTATTAGTTCCTACAAAAAACTACAATGTAAGGTTGGATAGACAAAAAAAGGGGGAGGTATCGCTCTCAGTTACCCAACTCCGTGCAAACCTTCTTGACTCGTGTGAATATCTTGCACTCTCCATAAGTAATGACTCTAACCAACTGTGCAAATTTCACTCCTTCTACCACCCCCCGGGTAAGAATGACCTTTTCATCGACCACCTCATGGAAATCATTACAGCAAATGCCTCCCCCCACTCCAATGATATATTCCTAGGGGACTTTAATCTTCACTGGAATGACCTTAATGACATTCCGGTCAACATCCTTAAGGACTTCTTAGCCGACCAATCACTCTCCCAAGTCTGCACCCTACCAACTCACTCGAAAGGCTCCACGTTGGACTGGATCATTACAAAGGAAATGACGGTCAGGTTAACCTCAATTGCTCCTTGCAACTGGTCAGACCACAACGCTATTCTCAACACGGCGGTAACATGCGATAGTTTCCCGATAACGCGTCAAATGTCCACGATAAAATTACCGGGACGGCGATAAAAATCTAAAGCTGAACGTGAAAAAAGTGGCGATGAGCCCAACCGCGATAAAAAAATCAGCGATAAGCTGCGTCAGGCCTGCAATTCACACACGTCAGGTGGGAAAAATCACTATAAAAGCAGAAAAAAAAACCAACTGCGAAGCACAATGGAAGCAGCCGGAGCAAGTACAGAGGACAACCAGAACCCCACAAACCCCACGGAGGACCAGCCTGGGACCTTGGGGTCAGGGAAGGAGCAAGGAGAAGAAGAAGAGGAAGACGCGGTTCAGTCCGCAGGAAAACAGGATCCTGATAACGGAGGTGATAGAACACCATCAACTACTGTTCGTCACCTCCAATGTGTCATTGGCAACAAAAATTGCAATATGGCAGTCCATCGTGGACAAGGTGAATGCAGTTGGAGTGCTGAGGAGGACAATGGAAGAGCTCAAGAGGCGCTGGAATGATGTGAAGCGCAAAACCAAGCAGAAACTCTGCAACAACCAGAAGGCAGCAATGAAGACTGGAGGTGGGAGTCCAGCGCCACAGGAGGAGCTGGATGAGATGGAGGAAATGGTGTCCACAGTCATCAGTGTGGAGACGGTGGCAGGAGTTGGGGGACCGGACACTGCTCAACATGACCTGACACAGCAGCAACAGGGTGAGTAACGACCAGGGAACGGGGGGAGGGGAGATGGGCACAATGGCACACATGCACAATTAAGTTTAGCACAGTGCACACCCACAATGACTCTGGTTCATGTCCCTGATCCCCTTGGCACACTGCAGCACACATAGAAACAGCAAGTAGGTCCCCGTCGACTATGTGCCCAGAGGGGGCCCTTCCCACACATCACCAATCTCACAACAAACCCATGCACATGTGCCAAACCCAGCAAAGCGGAGTGTCAGTGAGCCACACTGACAATGCAAGTGTCACTGCATGACGAATAGCATGGCTGCAGCCAATATATCATGACATGTTGCACGCCACGACACTGAGGTGGCTGAGTGTGGACCACATCCGTAAAGGAGCAGGTCACACTCTGACACATCCACGTGCACAAGCAACCCCTGACGTCAACAACACATCTGCGGACAAACCATGCCCCAGAGTCCCAACTCCAACCAAGAGCCCAATTTACCCAAGTATGCAACATCTCAGCACTGTATAAGCACAGAAGTCAAAGGCACACCGCCTGAAAGGGATAAGGGGCAGCAAAATCAGAGCTGCAGGGGCGGCGGACTCCAAAAGCCACACCTCCTCGGTGTGTTCCCCAAGTGATAGATTAGTAATATGATAAGAATCAGTGTGCACAATCAGCTCCGGCACCCGCCGTTGTGGGATGCCAACTGCTAGGCAGATATACAGTACTTTGAGAACGCAACTGACACAGTCCAAAGACCGACAAACCTGGCCTTCATCTCTGACCAGGGCCCGGACTAGATTGGGCCACAAGAACCTCTCCGCAACAAAGCACTGTTCACCACTACTCGCCAATCTTCACACTTGCCCTGACGAAGTTCATCAATTGAACGAAATGCGTTGGCTGATGCTTTGCATGGACTGTTTGAAATAAAGACTTATATTTTTGCAACGAAGACACTGATCAAGCTTCTTTATTAACATTATACTTACCTGGTAGTGCACCGCTCCAGTGTTCTCAAAGTACTGCATCTCCCCTTCACATTGCAGAGGGTGAATCAACACCTCCTGCAGAGCAGACCGAACATCTCTTCACTGATGATGAAGAGGACCTCCAAACCTTCGACCCCGACGCCCTCCAAGAGCTCATGGACAGCTTCGGCACCTCACCTCCAGGAGCAGGGCAGCCCAGCTGCATCGAGGAGACTTCACCCCCTGCACAGACCACACAGCAGGAAGCACCCACCACCACGGCTGTCTCCCAGGACCCCCACGAACAACACATGGCCTTCCAACGCTGTGTGTTGGGGTGCCAGGATAAGATGGCTGATCAGGTGCGGGTGGGGTTCAACCTCATGGCAGCCAAACTAGATGCCATACGTGGGTGCCTAAATCCCATCAGGGACCACTTACAGTCCCTAACGGACACCCACAGTCCGCTCCATGCCCTCCAACGATCCATGGCTGCCATCGCTGGATTCCTGACTCTGAGACAAGGACAACTGTCTAGTCAGAGTGGCTCCAGCGATGTCAGCCGGGAGTTGGGACACATGCAGAGGATCATGGAGAACATGGAGCGGGTGCAGGCGGAAAGAATGGCTGCTACGGCTGCACACCAGCGAGATGTAGCTGGGTTCTTCCATGCCCTGCAGACCCTCATCATGGCATTGCTGCCACAAGGCTTGGCGCTGATGAATGCTGCTGCTGCTTCTACATCCACATCTCCGCCCCTGATGTGTCAGTGACACACAGTGCTGCAGCCAATCCACCTCCGGGCACTGATGTGTCACTGCCACACAGTGATGCAGACAAAACAACACCACCCACATGTGAGGCACATGAAACATCAGAGGACGAAGATGCGGATGATTCTGCCTTAGTGGTAAGAAGGAAGAGGTAGCATTCATCTCCGCCATATGACCGGTTTCTGCTTGGTTCTGCCCTCTGCATCATCACCTTCCACTGTCCCCCAATACACTCTGGGACACTCACCTTGGACCTCGACATGGACTGCCATATTCTGTTTGGTTACCAATGACACAGCTATCAGACTGCGGACTGAACTCTTCCTCTTCCGATGAACTTGTCATTTCCTAAAGGACTCTGGCTGGCCCTCCACGGGCAACAATGTAAAGTGGGGTTTGCATGGCCCTGTACTGCTCCAGCTTCAACACTCCACCGAATGTGAATAAAACATTCTAATTCACACAGATGTGTCATGTCTATGTTCAATCAAGTATGAAAGTATGGATGAATGTAGGGGCAGTGATTCCCCCTCACGTCCATGTTGCTAATGTTGTGGGACTTGAGTCACAGGGTGCAACTCTCTGCATCATGGTGGTACATATTCTACCCCAAAAGATGCCCTGTTGTCTTTTCTTGGTCACAAATGACAGCCTTTATGTCATGAATTTGGACACATGTGATACGCTGCTGAGTGGGATTACGTACTATCTTTGACACCCTGAAATGGCATTTTGAATACGTGACACCCTAAACAGCCTCTCTGTACAGAGGTGACACACCCACCATCTAATTGCCATTTGTGAGATTGTTAGCACTAAATGTTGCACTTACACTTGTCAGAGTGATGTGCTTATGCAGAGGAGTGACATGCAGACAGGGAATGTGTGTTGGAATGAATGTATTTGCACATGCTGTGCCTGTGGTCATTTTGTCCTGTCCCATGATTGCTAAGGACAGTCACAATGTGACGTGCTCATGTGAATAAATTGTTAATGATTGTGTTGCTTCGGGCTAATCCTGCTGCAGCTCCACTGGGGTGTGGTCTACCTGCCTCATCTTCATCATCATCGTCCGGTGCATCTGGCACTCGGATCCATGGGGCATTGATGTGTACACATATGTTGTGCAACACACAACATGCAATGATCATATTGCACACTATTTCCGGGCTGTACAGGAGTCTTCCACCTGTGATGTCCAGGCACCTGAAACGTGACTTTAACACGCCAAATGAGCGCTCCACAATGCCCCTGGTGCGTTTGTGGGCCGCATTGTACTGCCTCTGGGCCTGGGTGTTCGTGTCTCGGAGGGGTGTCATCATCCACGGGCAGAGTGCATATCCTTGATCACCTGTGACAGGGGAGAGAGATATGTGTCAATCAGTGGTTCTGCATTCTGTGTTGGCAGGCTTATTAGTTCAGTGGTGTGTGATGTGTGCGACTTTGGGATTCATGTTTGATATGTATTGCTTGTGGCAAATGAGCGGTATCCATATGTATTACGTTGCCTCACAGCTGCTCCTCACTCCCCCGAGCCTATTTACTTGTGTGCGCTGCGCGGTTGCATCACTTGCACTCCTAAGACACACCATTGTCATGACTGTCTGCGCATGTTCACAAGCCTGACAACGACACTGTGATATTGGCCGTTGAAGGTGGTTGGCCACGTGTGTGTAGGCATATGGTCAGGATATGGCGGATACAGAGACACACGCAGTATTTACTTTGGTGGCCATCCCGGAAGTGAACCACGCCCAGAGCCCCGGGCTATTTATTCCCACTCCTACTCTGGACTGGCGTACGCCGGCCCAGCCCACTCCGCTTACGCTTACAGGGGGGGGGGGACAAAGCTACATGTCCAAGGTCTTCCCCACTGCCTGAGGTGACATGGTTGCGTCCACTGTCCACAACACTGCAAGCACCAGCAGTATATGTCCACATGGACATGTCTGTGTTCTGCATACTGAAGTCTGTCCAGCACATCACCGCCACACTTGGCATTGTGTACATTCTTATTCATGGGTCACTTGCCTCCTTCGCACAGACTTGGTTCCCACCTCTCCCCACATTCTGCAATTGTGTGGCAGAGGTGCCATGACGTGGATGGTTTGTCTACATGGCTGGCCACGGTTACCACAGTCACTTGTGTTGTCGTGTCTGGTAGGTGGGCATGTTGTTTGGCATGTTGTATGTGATTTTGTAACGTGTGCATTTCCACAGTTGTGAGTTGCATGATTGTGGAGTTGAGGTGTGTGGTGTGTTCATTTGGTACTTACCAATGAGCAGTGCATTTCCATAGGTGCCATCCTGGAAGCGCTGGTTGATGATGGACTGTCGGAAGGTGTAGGAATCATGCACACTGCCTGGGTAGTTGGCGACGGCGTTGGTGAAGAGTCCCGGTGGTCCACTATTGCCTGCACATTGATGGAATGCGTGTGCTCTCTGTTGCGGTAATTGTGTGCAGTGTCGGCAGGGGCACAAGTAGGACATGTGTGCAGTCAATTGCCCCCAATACGTGCGGGAAGCCAGCTATGGCGTAGAAGCCTTGCTTGGTCTCCAGCTGTTCCTGTGCAGTGTGGGGGAAGTGAAGGTGCTGGGGTACCAAGCTGATGATGGCATCCAAGACAGGTGTGAGGGACTTTGATAGGGCTGGCTGTAAGACTCCTCCGACTCTGGCAGTTGTTGGTTGGAAGGTACCAGAGGCCAACAGGTGCAGCACAGCCAGCAGCTTTGTCTGCGGAGGGATGTTGGTTGTCCGCTGTGTTGGTACCGTCAGCCTGTGGGCAATGTGGGTCAGGATGCGGAGGATGGTTGTCCTTTTGAGCCTGTAGTGGGCAATGACATCCTCTGGCGTTAAGTCTGTGAGGCTGGTGTGTTTTCGGAAGGTCTGCTGTCTTGTTCTGCGCTGCCTCTGTGGTAGTCCGGGGGTGGTCCGGGGAGGGGGCCTGGGGGTGGTGGCGGTGGGTGTTGTGGCCCTCTTGGGTCTCCGAGCTGCATGAGCAGTAGCTCCATGACATCTGTTGGTCTTCAGATGTGGCTCTGGGCAGGTTGTCATCCTGCTTAACACCAGTAATGAGCAGGTGTTAAGTCTCTGCTGCTAACGCGCCTTATCGCCTGTTTTTGGATCGCTTCGCCGATCTGGCTGGTCGTTGAGAATATCGCGAAGTGGTGTTTTCGTGTGTTTTTGCACGGGAACGCCTACTCTGCATATCATTAGCGTTAGTTGTCGCTCTCATCCGTGGTGATGTTTTTTGCGGCTGCTATCGCAGGAAAACTGGCGATATCGGCAGTTTGCACCAGCTTGAGAATAGGGCGATAAATCTATCGCCACTTTTGCGGTGATAAGTCCTTGAGAATATGCCCCCTAGACTATGAGAGGCTGGCAGCTCGATGCGAGAAGGGTCTCCCCTCTCCCCCCAAGCTATCTAATGTTTGCGATCTTACAGAGCACTACAACTCAACAATGTCGGATATAATTGACTCTCTAGCTCCGCTTAAACTAAAAAGAATTCAGGTCAAAGACAAAAATCCCTGGTTCAATGGGGCCCTAAACAAGGAAAGGAGAATTTTGCGGCTAACAGAAAGGAAATGGAGACAACACCCCTCCTCCCCCTAGCTCAAACTTCTCAGAAAGACCAGAAATGTGTACAACAAGAGCATTCGCAAATCAAAAAATCAAAAAAGAATTCTTTAGATTGGAACTGGAGAACGCTAAGAATAGACCTTGCAAGCTCTTTGGAATGGTAAAACAACAATCAAACAAACTGGCAAAGACCGCACAAGAAGCAGCAAAATCCCTAATAACCTGTGATGAGTTCTCCTCCTTCTTTGCAAACAAAATCAATTCCCTGGGTAACGAGCTAAATTCCGCCTCTAGCGTCCGTTCTCTTCCTCCGGCGACACAACCCAACTTCTCCACTCACCTCTCCCAGGCAGCACCTAAAAACCAAGCTCACTGGTCCACCTTCGACCTATACGATGACCATACCATCTCGATAATCCTAGCATCCATTAAACCGAACAACCACTTCAATGACCCGTTCCCCTCCAACTGCTTGTCTGCAACCAACCAATTTATCATACCCATCTGTACCACAATAATCAATGCTTCTCTAACTCAAGGGTCCATACCTGACTCTCTCTTAAAGCTGGTCAAGTCATTCCCATCTTAAAAAAAATCCTGCGGAACCGGATAATTTCAGATCTATATCAAATATTCCTCTGCTAGCTAAAGTTCTCAAGAAATGTGTGCAGCAACAGCTTAGCGAACACATCACCAATTCAACCTGCTAGACTTATGCCAATCTGACTTCAGGCCGAATCACAGCACTCAAACTTCTATTCTCCACATAGTAGATGACGCCCTTTTCGCCCTAGACCAAGACAAAACATGTCTCTTAATTCTTCTGGACCTATCATCGGCATTCGACACAGTTAACCATGAGCAGTTACTAGAATGTCTTGAAAACAGGATGGGATTAGGGGGCACCATCCTCGAATGGTTTAAATCCTTCCTTCGTAACCGCTCCCAAAGATTCTTAGTTATACGAAAGCTTTCCACTCCTTCTCCGATTACTATCGGAGTCCCCCAAGGTTCAACTCTCTCCCCTATGCTTTTTAACCTCTATCTGAAACCATTAGCTGAAACTCTGCATATCGCCAACATCTCTTTCCACATGTATGCAGATGACACACAGATCTACATCAAAATCTCATCCCTAGAAGAGATCAAAAGAAAGAAAGAGGCTCTAAAGCTGACTGTGCAATGGCGTGCTAACAACCAGCTCAAACTGAATGCGCAAAAAACTGAATTCCTGCTAATCTCCCCTCCTAAAAGTTCAACTGACATACCGGAATGGACCAACTCGATCACCCCGACCACAGTGGACTCAGCCAAATCCCTAGGAATCACACTGGACAAGAACTTGAATATGAGAGCCCACATCAACACACTGGCCAAAAATGCAAGGTTTCACCTGATCTACCTGAGAAAACTAAAACCATTCCTAGATACATCGGATCTTAAAATGGCAGTTCAGGCACTAGTTATTTCTAGGATCAAGTATGGATGCTCAACCCTTGCCGGCCTACCCAAGATCTCAGCGGCTCCCCTAAAAGCTTGTCTCAACGCAGCCATAGAGACTCTTAACAGGTTCAAAAAAATTCAACCACATTTCTCCGCACCTCAAAGAGCTGAACTGGCTTCCGTATGAAGCCAGAATACAACTCAAATTGGCCTGTATCACACACAAAGCGCTACACTCTAACTCTCCAGCATATCTCGCCCAGAAAATTGTGGTTTCTGGAGGAGATAGGCACTCCCGGTCTGCCAGGGATTTAGTTCTGAAACCTCCCTCTTCCGGAAGAAGAAAACATACAACAGAGCTTTCTCTGGGGCCGCACCCAGAATCTGGAACTCGCTGCCACCCAACGTCAGAAGAATACCTTCCTTGGCTAGATTCAAAAGGAAGTTGAGACTTTCCTTAAGGGTAAATTCCTTCCATAACACTCTCAGCGCATATACAGCCCAGGTGTCTAGCAATATGCTCTCTTCTTGACCTCTACCAGCGTATGCCAATCTGGATTTTCTTGATGTAGCCTACGCATTGTCTTGTATCATGGTTGTTGCTATTTCCTTCTGCTTCATTCGTACTTCACTGTCACTCTGTGGGGCAGAGACTGGTGCTGTGCAGTCTGCCTCTGCTCCCGCTAACGTTTGTTTTTGCTCCCTTAAGTTGTACCCATGTTCGCCTATACCCTCTCATTGCAATATCCTGTTTATCGCAGCAAAACGCTCACAAGATTCGCTGTTCTGAATTTTTGTAATCATCTTGTTTAGCCTTGTAAAGCGCTCTGATAACCTAACGGGTCACGTTTGCGCTCTATAAGACACTAAAAACAAATAAAATAAATGTTCCTCTCATTCTTTTTATCTTTACACAATTCCCATTAATATTCCGCCTTCGTCTTTCAGAAAGGTGTACACTATTTTACCTTCCTTTTCATGGAATATCAAAAAACCTTGTATGTCTCTTAAGATATTACAACGCAGTAGACAACAAGGAGGAGTAAACCTTCCTGATTTACAGTCGTTTGATACTGCTTCTATGTGACGCAAACTGCCTTTTATCAAATAGATCAGAGCAGGGAGAAGCTCCCCATATAAAGAGATTCAGAATCCTTCTATTTCAGCCTTTTTTCTTTTTTAGAATTTTTATATTTTACTCAGAGCTGATTTCCATGTCACTTTCTATTCTTACGAATATTTGCAGGATGTTGCATCTTTTATATGTGATTAATTTTTCAGATAAAGTTCAATTTCTTCAATCCTCGTTATGGTATCATAAACTCTTTAAGATTAACAATAGAACTATCTTTTGGAATTCTAGGAGAAAAAGGGGTTTACAATTGGTATACCAGCTTATTCATAATGATTCTGTTTTTTCTTTTTCCCAAGCTCAATCTCTTTTCAATTTTCCTTCCTCTTATAACAAGAAATTTTATTCTTTGGTCTCTGCCATTTCCAAATCCTACTCTCATCTACAAATTGCATGCCTCATCTGTGACTAGCTCTTCCCCTCTAAAATCCTTATGTCATCCGACCCTACAGCATCTTGCATTTATAGTGTCCTTACTTCCTCTTCTGACATTAGAGAAAAGACAGAAATTGAATTACAATGGCAGCGTGATCTGCACACCTTATTCCGACTCTCTTTATGAAATAAAATTTGGTTTGAGATACGTAAATCTTCTTGAGTTTCAAACACAACACATACCTTATTCTTTATTTACAATCGGCTCATGGTTACTCCAGTCACTTTGCAGAGATTTAACCCCACTATTTTGTCATCCTGTTGGTCTTATAATGTCTCCTTTTCAGACTTGAAACACACTTTGTTTGATTGCCCTAGCATGTATCAATTTCGGTCAAAGGTTCGGAAAGAAATCAATTCTATTTTTAATACAAATGTACCTTTGACCTTTACAAATATCTTTTTATGAAGTCTTTCAGATGATTGGAATTGTTGTACACTGAATGTACAAATTGTAGATCTATTACATGCTGTTGCTTTCCAACAAATAACAAAAAATTGGAAAAATACTCGTAATGTTTCATTCCAAGCGTGGTGGTGTGGCATCAGTATAACCATAGACTTGACAGAGCATGAACCCCTCCATGATCTCTCACCGTCCAACGAGATATCATCTGGTAACTAGTGAGTGTGTTTCTGGACTCCTCTGCACCGACCATTAATCCGCCGTTAACTGAAGAAGTATCCCAACCTCCTTGACTCATCAGATGCGTTGACTGTTGTTTCATCATTCTGTTCATGCCATTCTATTATATTACTTACTAATTTACTCTACACTGTTGTTTAATTGAATCCTCTCCCATCTCCATCAATTATTTACAAATGTTCTGTTTTTACACTCCCCTCCCTTTTCTTTTCGCTTCCAATTTCTCGCTGATTAGTGCTATACTCATCTATTATTGTTTATATTCTTTTTGCATTATATTCTGTTGATTCATTATATTATATGATGTTACTATTGTTACTTTCTTCAATAAACTTTCTCTTTAAAATAAAAAAAAAGAAAGGAAAACTGTTCACGGGGAGCCATCCAGCCTCAAGGACTCCATCATCTGACAGAGAGCCAATCCCGCCTGTCTCCTGTGAGGGTCTCAGCCCGGGGGAATCACAGCAGAGTTAGGTCAGCCTCGGTCGCCAGTTCAGACCCCCAACACCTGTTCCCCACTAGAGGCCTCGAGCCCCACTTGATGCCATTGGGTTACCAAAGAGGGGTCCAGAGGAAGACCCCAAGGACCTCTTGATGCCAAGAGATTGCTACGAGGGGTCTCAGAGAGGGCAGAAGCTCCTCTTGATGCCACCAGGTTACCAAAGAGGGTCCCCAGTGCCATGACACTGACTGTACTTAAAGCCAGCAGTCCGCACTATGAGGTCATTAGTCTAGAAGTGCTGCATAGCCCTCACTAACACGGTCTGGGGCTGGAGATGATGAAGAGCCCTTCACAGAGATTTTTGGTGATTCTAGCAAAGAGTGTGTTGTCATAGTCAAGTCTGCTGCTTATGAGGGCCTCTGTCACTGTTTCCTGGTGTTTTTGAAGATTTTTTGCAGCATCCTCAGGATGTGGAAGCAGGTCACCGCATTGACCTGGGCTGTCATGTTGAGCTTGTTGTCAAGTATAATTCATAAGTTTCTGGGCGGTGGAGGTTGGTGTGGGTACGGGCTCTGACAGCCACCCGGTGGAGTCACAGGGAGACAACATCCGTTTCAGCCACACCACGCAGCCCCTCTGGATGGACCACCACTGCGTACACTTCTCTTTCAAAACCACCACCGCTCTCAAACCCACTCCTCGACCTCTGCGAAGGAACTGGAACAAGGTCACTGAGGAACACCTCAACTCCACCCTCAGCCGCGACCTCTCCCCCCCCGCCTCGACGGACGCCAACTCTGCAGCCAAGGAACTTCACCACTGGATCACCAATTGCGCAGACAAGCTCGCACCCTCGGCACCACCGACAGACAACGCCCCCTGAAGGCCTCCTGGTTCACCACCGACCTCCAAGAAGCCAGACGCTCCTGCAGATGGAGAAACAGCAAAACCACCTACAAGAACGCCATGACAGACTACCACCAACGCATAAGATCCACAAAGACCTTCATCCAAAACAAATCCTCTCCAACTCCAGCAACTCAAAGGAACTCTTCAACATCATCCAGCAATTCACCAAGCCCCACAGTGAAGCCACAGACGTCACTCCCTCCCAAGACCTCTGCAACAAGCTGGGTGTGAGAAGTTGGCCTGGTATATGCTGTCCACTAGTTATAGTGGCCACCTTGCACCAGTCCAAACGACCTTTACTGATGATAGGTTTAAAGACAACCTTTATTGAAAGCTATACTAGTGGTAGCTATGGAGAGCAGCCTTCAGGCTAAGTCTTGAAGGAGTGTTAAGCTGTTTGTTTTACCAGTTATAATCTCGTGAATGACCAAATGAAAGGAGAACCACACCAGGTATATATATAAAATATATGTATTTATTACTAAACACTACCCAATAGTCTCTTTATGAGGCTAGAGGTCAAAGTACACAAGTTACAAGTCAAATAGCACAGTAAATTAGCACAATATACGATTAGCCCTAGGGCGTACCAAACCATATATTAAGAAAGTGGTATAAGAACCACGACTTAAGTAGACACAAGGCCTAGAGCCTGTAGAATCGCTGGGACCCCAAGGAACCACCCAAGGTAGTGACACAGGGGACCCACGGGGGCTGTGTGCAGTGTGTGAACACAGCCGCGAGCTCCGTTATCGTCTATGGGAAAGTCGCGGTTAGAGTTTTAGAGTTTAAGGACACTTAGAAATGGATTAGTACTAAACCCTCTTGGACTTAGACAGTTCTAGGGTCAACACCCACGGGAGCACTGGAGTACTCGAGTTACCTTACCCAGGGAAGCCGGGTGCATAGGTGTCGAATGGTGTCGGGTCGCGTCGTCGATTTCAATGGCAGCCTGCACGGAAGTGCTGCTGCCGGGAAGATGCAAAGTGTCCGAGTAGATCCAAGCCTGGATCGGAGATGAGAAGAACCTGAAAGCAGTGGGGACAGAGTCTGGGTCACTTGCCAGTGACCAGGGGCACGATAGTCGAATGCCCATCGATGTTGGGTGCTTCAGGTGAAAGAGGTGAAGCTTGACTCTTCAGCCACAAGGACCAGGAGGCGTCGACGACAACCAGGAGCTGGATTCGAGCTGTCCCACAAAGGATGTCAAGTGCTGCAGTGTTGGTGTCCGGATTGAACACAACAAGCCTTGGCAACAGCAACCCACGCAGAAAAGAGAAAGATGCTTCTGTGCAGACCAGCAAGGTCTGAGGGACTCACCACTCGGTGGGGAGTCAGGGCACGTCTGTAGCAACCAGGGAAGCTCAAAGAAAATCAGAGTTGCTTTCACAGGGACCCACCAGTCGACGGACCAGGGATCGCGAAGGAGCCTCGAGCGGAAATGCAAGAAGCGGGCCCACGGAACACTTGTGGAGTGTAGGGTCACAATCTTCAGTGCAAATGGTGATCGGGGCCTGGGCTACAAGTAATCCAAAGCAGGACTTCAAGAGATGTCGAGAAGTCTATGTACTAGCAAATGTGCACGGTGTCCAGGAGTTCCGCTTCCACGTCACTCGTGAGGGCTGGGGGTCTCAGCTTTGCTGGGGACTCGGGTCGGCCTCTGAGAAGTCTGGAAATCCTCTTCCTGGGTTGCAATTACTTCGGAGTCCGGCGGGAGCTTCAGAGATGCAGACCGGCAAATGCTTCATTGGTGCCTGCCAAGCAGGGGAGTCACTCCTTGACCCCAAGGGAGATTTCTTCAGTCCTCTAGTCTTGAGTAGAGCGTCGAAGTTCCAGGATTCAGTTGCAGAGTTTCGTCCAGGGATATCTGAAGTCCTGTTGCCAGGGGTTCCTTACTTATACCTAAGAAAGGGGATGGACTAACTCTGTGGACCCACCTATGGGAGGGTTTGGAAAGAGGGTGGCTACACCCATTTCCTTTGTCCAGTTTCACACCAGAGCAGGGGCTGGCAGCCCCTGCAACCGGTTTGAACTGGGGTATGCACGAGGACACCAAATGTGCCCCCAGTGCAGGACTTCAAAGCACTCTTGGAGTGCACCCACCCAGCCCCAATCCACTAAGGCCTGTCTGGGAGGTGGTAACACCTCCCTGTGACAGGAAACCTATTGTCCAGGCCTCCCCTGCCGGAGTTTCGGTCAGCAGCAGGAGGCCAGACTCGTGTCTGTGACTGCAGCATCCATTTTGTGATGCCAGACTCTGTAAAGTTTCTACCAGGTATACCGGTGCTGTCATGTCTCTCTCTAGAAGGGTGGGATCATACTCCCACACCAGTTACTGGTGTGGGGGTATGATTCCAAGGTGTTTGACACCAAACACAACATGTTTCCGTGCAGCCATCCCAAAGTTAGCATTTACCATTTAGATATAATGCACTTAAGAGTATATGGTCAGGCTGCACCACAGACAACCCCGGAGAGGAGCGTCCGAAGGCTGAAGAGGGGCTCTGCTCATGCGAGGCACCCTCTCACATAAAACCAAGCACCCTGCCTTCAGGATTGATAAGGCCTGCCATAGGGGTGCCTGATAGGTTTCTATGTGCAGTGATAGGTGAGATACAGTGAACCTATATCTCTGAAAGGGGTGCATGCACCACCTTACTCAGGCTGCTGTAGCAGTCCTGTGGTGTCATTTTGGAGGGCCTTCCAGGGGTGGCACAATACATGCTTCAGCCCCTGGTAGGCCTCTGGAGTACCGATGCCCTGGGTACATAGTATACCATATACTAGGGACTTATAAGGGCACCCCAGAATCCAATCTGAAGTGTACTTAAGGTACATGGAATCAATTTAGAGAGGAAGCAGCTAGGCTGGGGTCCTCCTGGATAGCAGGGCCCCAGCCAGACTAAAATCGAAAAACAGTGATACATCAGCAAAAAAGTGGGGGTAACCATAAGAGGCAGATCCTACTCTCCGACACAACCCCCCAAACGCAGGGACATTAAACTAACCTTGACCAGTTGAGTCTTCATGCTCTAAGTGGAAATATCTGGAGAGTCCATCTGCATTGGCATGGTTACTCCCAGGTCTATGTTCCACTGTATAGTCCATCCCCTGTAGGGAAATGGACCACCTCAAAAGTTTGGGGTTTTCACCCTTCATCTGTTTTAGCCATAAGAGGGGCTTATGGTCTGTCTGAACAATGAAATGAGTGGCAAACAAGTATGGCCTCAGCTTCTTCAGAGCCCAGACCACAGCAAAGGCCTTCCTCTCAATGGCTGACCAACGTTTCTCTCTGGGGTCAGCCTTCTGCTAATAAAAGCTACTGGCTGATCCTGACCTTCATCATTCAACTGTGATAGTACAGCCCCTACCCCCAACTCAGATGCATCTGTCTGCACAATGAACTTTTTGGAGTAATCAGGACTCTGCAGAATGGGAGCAGTGCACATGGCCTGGTTTGACAGCTAACTGTCCACTGAACCTTTTTGGGCATTTTCTTAGAGGTTAAGTCATTCAGGGGTGTCACTATTGATCCATACCCCTTGACAAATCTTCTGTAATACCCAGTCAGGCCTAAGAAGGCTCTCACCTGAGTCTGGGTAGTTGGAGCAACCCAGTCCATGATGGTCTGGATTTTGCTCTGCAATGGTTGAACCTGGCCTCCACCCACAAGGTGGCCCAGGTACACAACATGACTCTGCCCTATCTGGCACTCTGTAGCCTTGATAGTTAGGCCTGCCTTCTGCAGGGCCTCCAAAACATTTCTGAGGTGGACCAGGTGATCCTCCCAGGTGGAGCTAAAGACAGCAATATCATCTAGATATGCTGCACTCTAGGCTTCCAGACCTGTAAGGACTGTGTTCACTAACCTCTGAAAAGTGGCAGGTGCATTCTTCAAACCAAAGGGCATCACCACAAATTGGTAAAGACCACCATGGGTAGAAAATGCAGTTTTTGGCTTTGCATCATCAGCTAGTCTGATCTGCCAGTAGCCAGCTGTCAGGTCAAATGTGCTTAGATACTTGGCTGAGGCCAAAGTGTCTATTAGCTCATCTGCCCTGGGGATTGGATGGGCATCAGTCCTAGTGGCTGCATTGAGGCCTCTGTAGTCCACACAAAACCTCATCTCTCTCTTGCCATCTTTGGTGTGAGGTTTAGGCACCAGGACTACTGGACTAGCCCAAGGGCTATCTGAAGGCTCAATGACACTAACCCTGGGCATAGTTCGCGAAGTAGCGCTACGCGAAGCTACGCGAAGTGCACTTCGCACTACGCGAGCTACGCGTAGCACTACGCGAACTGCGTAGTGCGCTGTTCGCGATGATTGCACAGTGCCGGATGCTTGTCCGCACTGTGCAATCATTGAAAACGGCATCTTGCACAGTGCGAGCTGTCTTTTACTGCCGCTCGAGTAGATATTTACTCGAGCGGCAGCTTTCTCAACGCGGACTGGTAGTTTCTCATTGCGAGCGGTCGCGAGCATACTGCGACCACTCGCAATGAGAAACCTGACCTCCCGCGTTGAGAATCTCGCCGGGAGGTTTATTTTCCACGCTCGCGATCGGCAACTTGATGTTGCTGATCGCGAACGAGAAAAGTCTCGCCGGGATGTCATTTTAGCTTGCTCGCGGTCGCCAACTTGACGTTGAGGACCGCGAGCAAGCAAAAATGACCGCTGCACTACGCTACGCTACGCGTGTTTGCACTGTGCTACGTGCAATTCGCGTAGTGGGAAGTAGCGCAAACTTCGCAAACTCACGCGAGCGTAGCGTAGTGCTTTGCCCTGGTTTAAAT
>CAWUFW010010162.1:0-10000 GCA_963921515.1 Calotriton arnoldi
AAAGGGGATGATGGACGGAACGTTTGAGCCAATCAAACACTCACCCCCAGTCAACTGATCTGGGTTTAATCCATCATCATTCTTTAGCTCACTCCACCACCCCAGTTCAGACATGGCCATATGCAAATCAGTCTGACCCTGTGCCTCATGGGAACAGTCCAGCCCGAACTGCCAAGCCATGTCTTCCCTGGACCGGAAACAAGCATCCTAGGACCGGTTTCTGGCATTTCAGCCGTCATCAGCCAGGCTTGCTTGAATCCAGTGGCAAAGTGAGCAAGGGACCCACGTCTGGGCATACCCCCGCCAACTTAGGGCGACCAAAGCGATACAAAGGGATGATGGACCGGAACGTTTGAGCCAATCAAACACTCACCCCCAGTCAACTGATCTGGGTTTAATCCATCATCATTCTTTAGCTCACTCCACCACCCCAGTTCAGACATGGCCATATGCAAATCAGTCAGACCCTGTGCCTCATGGGAACAGTCCAGCCCGAACTGCCAAGCCATGTCTTCCCTGGACCGGAAACAAGCATCCTAGGACCGGTTTCTGGCATTTCAGCCGTCATCAGCCAGGCTTGCTTGAATCCAGTGGCAAAGTGAGCAAGGGACCCACGTCTGGGCATACCCCGTCAACTTAGGAGACCAAGCGATACAAAAGGGGATGATGGACTGAACGTTTGAGCCAATCAAACACTCACCCCCAGTCAACTGATCTGGGTTTAATCCATCATCATTCTTTAGCTCACTCCACCACCCCAGTTCAGACATGGCCATATGCAAATCAGTCTGACCCTGTGCCTCATGGGAACAGTCCAGCCCGAACTGCCAAGCCATGTCTTCCCTGGACCGGAAACAAGCATCCTAGGACCGGTTTCTGGCATTTCAGCCGTCATCAGCCAGGCTTGCTTGAATCCAGTGGCAAAGTGAGCAAGGGACCCACGTCTGGGCATACCCCCGCCAACTTAGGGCGACCAAAGCGATACAAAAGGGGATGATGGACGGAACGTTTGAGCCAATCAAACACTCACCCCCAGTCAACTGATCTGGGTTTAATCCATCATCATTCTTTAGCTCACTCCACCACCCCAGTTCAGACATGGCCATATGCAAATCAGTCTGACCCTGTGCCTCATGGGAACAGTCCAGCCCGAACTGCCAAGCCATGTCTTCCCTGGACCGGAAACAAGCATCCTAGGACCGGTTTCTGGCATTTCAGCCGTCATCAGCCAGGCTTGCTTGAATCCAGTGGCAAAGTGAGCAAGGGACCCACGTCTGGGCATACCCCGCCAACTTAGGGCGACCAAAGCGATACAAAGGGGATGATGGACGGAACGTTTGAGCCAATCAAACACTCACCCCCAGTCAACTGATCTGGGTTTAATCCATCATCATTCTTTAGCTCACTCCACCACCCCAGTTCAGACATGGCCATATGCAAATCAGTCTGACCCTGTGCCTCATGGGAACAGTCCAGCCCGAACTGCCAAGCCATGTCTTCCCTGGACCGGAAACAAGCATCCTAGGACCGGTTTCTGGCATTTCAGCCGTCATCAGCCAGGCTTGCTTGAATCCAGTGGCAAAGTGAGCAAGGGACCCACATCTGGGCATACCCCCGCCAACTTGGGGCGACCAAAGCGATACAAAAGGGGATGATGGACGGAACGTTTGAGCCAATCAAACACTCACCCCCAGTCAACTGATCTGGGTTTAATCCATCATCATTCTATAGCTCACTCCACCACCCCAGTTCAGACATGGCCATATGCAAATCAGTCTGACCCTGTGCCTCATGGGAACAGTCTAGCCCGAACTGCCAAGCCATGTCTTCCCTGGACCGGAAACAAGCATCCTAGGACCGGTTTCTGGCATTTCAGGCGTCATCAGCCAGGCTTGCTTGAATCCAGTGGCAAAGTGAGCAAGGGACCCACGTCTGGGCATACCCCCGCCAACTTAGGGCGACCAAAGCGATACAAAAGGGGGCAGTTCGGGTGGAGTGAGCTAAAGAATGATGATGGATTAAACCCAGATCAGTTGACTGGGGGTGAGTGTTTGATTGGCTCAAACGTTCCGGTCCATCATCCCCTTTGTATCGCTTGTTCGCCCTAAGTTGGCGGGGGTATGCCCAGACGTGGTCCCTTGCTCACTTTGCCACTGGATTCAAGCAAGCCTGGCTGATGACGGCTGGAATGCCAGAAACCGGTCCTAGGATGCTTGTTTCCGGTCCAGGGAAGACATGGCTTGGCAGTTCGGGCTGGACTGTTCCCATGAGGCACAGGGTCAGACTGATTTGCATATGGCCATGTCTGAACTGGGGTGGTGGAGTGAGCTAAAGAATGATGATGGATTAAACCCAGATCATTTGACTGGGGGTGAGTGTTTGATTGGCTCAAACGTTCCGTCCATCATCCCCTTTTGTATCGCTTTGTTCGCCCTAAGTTGGCGGGGTATGCCCAGACGTGGGTCCCTTGCTCACTTTGCCACTGGATTCAAGCAAGCCTGGCTGATGACGGCTGGAATGCCAGAAACCGGTCCTAGGATGCTTGTTTCCGGTCCAGGGAAGACATGGCTTGGCAGTTCGGGCTGGACTGTTCCCATGAGGCACAGGGTCAGACTGATTTGCATATGGCCATGTCTGAACTGGGGTGGTGGAGTGAGCAAAAGAATGATGATGGATTAAACCCAGATCAGTTGACTGGGGTGAGTGTTTGATTGGCTCAAACGTTCCGTCCATCATCCCCTTTTGTATCGCTTGTTCGCCCTAAGTTGGCGGGGGTATGCCCAGACGTGGGTCCCTTGCTCACTTTGCCACTGGATTCAAGCAAGCCTGGCTGATGACGGCTGGAATGCCAGAAACCGGTCCTAGGATGCTTGTTTCCGGTCCAGGGAAGACATGGCTTGGCAGTTCGGGCTGGACTGTTCCCATGAGGCACAGGGTCAGACTGATTTGCATATGGCCATGTCTGAACTGGGGTGGTGGAGTGAGCTAAAGAATGATGATGGATTAAACCCAGATCAGTTGACTGGGGGTGAGTGTTTGATTGGCTCAAACGTTCCGTCCATCATCCCCTTTTGTATCGCTTTGTTCGCCCCTAAGTTGGCGGGGTATGCCCAGACATGGGTCCCTTGCTCACTTTGCCACTGGATTCAAGCAAGCCTGGCTGATGACGGCTGGAATGCCAGAAACCGGTCCTAGGATGCTTGTTTCCGGTCCAGGGAAGACATGGCTTGGCAGTTCGGGCTGGACTGTTCCCATGAGGCACAGGGTCAGACTGATTTGCATATGGCCATGTCTGAACTGGGGTGGTGGAGTGAGCTAAAGAATGATGATGGATTAAACCCAGATCAGTTGACTGGGGGTGAGTGTTTGATTGGCTCAAACGTTCCGTCCATCATCCCCTTTGTATCGCTTTGTTCGCCCTAAGTTGGCGGGTATGCCCAGACGTGGGTCCCTTGCTCACTTTGCCACTGGATTCAAGCAAGCCTGGCTGATGACGGCTGGGAATGCCAGAAACCGGTCCTAGGATGCTTGTTTCCGGTCCAGGGAAGACATGGCTTGGCAGTTCGGGCTGGACTGTTCCCATGAGGCACAGGGTCAGACTGATTTGCATATGGCCATGTCTGAACTGGGGTGGTGGAGTGAGCTAAAGAATGATGATGGATTAAACCCAGATCAGTTGACTGGGGGTGAGTGTTTGATTGGCTCAAACGTTCCGTCCATCATCCCCTTTGTATCGCTTTGTTCGCCCTAAGTTGGCGGGGTATGCCCAGACGTGGGTCCCTTGCTCACTTTGCCACTGGATTCAAGCAAGCCTGGCTGATGACGGCTGGAATGCCAGAAACCGGTCCTAGGATGCTTGTTTCCCGGTCCAGGAAGACATGGCTTGGCAGTTCGGGCTGGACTGTTCCCATGAGGCACAGGGTCAGACTGATTTGCATATGGCCATGTCTGAACTGGGGTGGTGGAGTGAGCTAAAGAATGATGATGGATTAAACCCAGATCAGTTGACTGGGGGTGAGTGTTTGATTGGCTCAAACGTTCCGTCCATCATCCCCTTTGTATCGCTTTGTTCGCCCTAAGTTGGCGTGGGTATGCCCAGACGTGGGTCCCTTGCTCACTTTGCCACTGGATTCAAGCAAGCCTGGCTGATGACGGCTGGAATGCCAGAAACCGGTCCTAGGATGCTTGTTTCCGGTCCAGGGAAGACATGGCTTGGCAGTTCGGGCTGGACTGTTCCCATGAGGCACAGGGTCAGACTGATTTGCATATGGCCATGTCTGAACTGGGGTGGTGGAGTGAGCTAAAGAATGATGATGGATTAAACTCAGATCAGTTGACTGGGGGTGAGTGTTTGATTGGCTCAAACGTTCCGTCCATCATCCCCTTTGTATCGCTTTGTTCGCCCTAAGTTGGCGGGGGTATGCCCAGACGTGGGTCCCTTGCTCACTTTGCCACTGGATTCAAGCAAGCCTGGCTGATGACGGCTGGAATGCCAGAAACCGGTCCTAGGATGCTTGTTTCCGGTCCAGGGAAGACATGGCTTGGCAGTTCGGGCTGGACTGTTCCCATGAGGCACAGGGTCAGACTGATTTGCATATGGCCATGTCTGAACTGGGGTGGTGGAGTGAGCTAAAGAATGATGATGGATTAAACCCAGATCAGTTGACTGGGGGTGAGTGTTTGATTGGCTCAAGCGTTCCGTCCATCATCCCCTTTTGTATCGCTTTGTTCGCCCTAAGTTGGCGGGGGTATGCCCAGACGTGGGTCCCTTGCTCACTTTGCCACTGGATTCAAGCAAGCCTGGCTGATGACGGCTGGAATGCCAGAAACCGGTCCTAGGATGCTTGTTTCCGGTCCAGGGAAGACATGGCTTGGCAGTTCGGGCTGGACTGTTCCCATGAGGCACAGGGTCAGACTGATTTGCATATGGCCATGTCTGAACTGGGGTGGTGGAGTGAGCTAAAGAATGATGATGGATTAAACCCAGATCAGTTGACTGGGGGTGAGTGTTTGATTGGCTCAAACGTTCCGTCCATCATCCCCTTTTGTATCGCAGTGTTCTGTTGTGAGCACAACTGTAATTGTATGACCCTTTGGGCTCTGTGACTTATGCAATTTACATATTCATGATAGAAATACTACATGATATACTGCTAACTGTGAATGTACTGTTTTTAATATTATGATGTATATTGATATATATTTTTAATACATTTGAGGAAATTGTATATTACATTGTCAAGGCTAATCATTTACGTATCAGGATTTATTCCTGTAATAATCATAACACATCGCTTTTGTGGTTTAACTTTCTTGAGTTCTGGCTAAATTAAGTAAGAAACTGTGGTCCTCTTCTATGTATGTCTGAATTTGTTGGTTGAGCACGTAGTTGATGTTATATATGTAAAATATTAGGGTAAAAACTATTCTACAAAGGGAATAACTTATCTTTTCCGGTGTCTCTTACCCAATTCCCTTTGGTATAAGGGTTACTCTCTATCCTTTTAGTCCCATCCTACAGAACACCTGTACCTGTCCTAGTGGTTCAAGGAACAAGAACAGTACTTCTTCTGCCTCTTGCTGGCAACAAAGAAAAAAGATGTGTCTCCATTGATCTGATCAAACCACACTATGTGGCCGATTCTCAACAGTAGGCCACGTGGAATCCTGAGTAGCTGCAGATCTCCTCTCGCTACTAAACAGGAAGTTCAGATGGAAAGACTAAAAAAGTTTCAAGACTCCCCTGTGCAAAATGCAGATGTATCAAATAACGGAGTATGAATTACACCAGTTGAAATTGAACAATATCCAACTGCAACTGAAACGCAAATTGCAATTCGGCCCAGCAATGTAATTTACATCAATGTGCCTTCACAAGAAGCAACTGCCAGTTCTACTAACCCTCCTGAGCTAACAAAGATAGATCGAACTGCGTCTGGCTACTTCATCAACTTCGATGACTTTACTTCGGATCCAAGTGAACCTGAGCAAATGCCACCCATTCCGACATTCTATCTCTGGCTGAAAAAGACTTACCCTTGGTTGCATCTTTGGTTTGCATTAGGGATCCTGTTCCTGTTAATTTGTATTGGTATAGTAACTGTCTTTTTCTTACTACTGAATGGACATTACCTCCCACAATGCTCTGCAGCACAACCTGTGAACTTGGTCTTGAAACCTCATACATCATCACACCGTGACCAGAAAGACCTGTCCCTAGTGAACATTACAGCAGTTCCAGTACCTGATGGTATAGTTTGGGATAGGGTTTCAAATGATGTATTTGGTCCTACTGAACATTTGAAAATTCCTCATGTCTTTAAAATTTCATTGAATGATTTCATTACCCCTAGTACACTCTCTTATAATTGGGACATTGAGACTGTAAATACCATGCTCTCAGATTTAGAACAATCTGCTGCATTTTCTTACAGGGAATGGTATGAAGATACACCTGACTTCGACAGTATGTATTGTTACCAGCATTATGGTCATCACGTTTTTGCACAAAGCAAGTGTCGCATGCACTGTTAACACTTACCATCAATGGGAACATTGCCCAACACCACCGAAAGGTAGTTCTGCCACATTCGCACAGAAATTTGCATACTTTCCAGGGTTCAATACATCAGACCCAACGTCATACTACTATAAGATAGTAGAGACGAATGCAACTGTGAAGAAAATGATGCTGACAAACACCAGGCTCATATATTCAGAACATTTTATCTCCCAACTGTCTATACAAGGTTTCGACTATTGAAGGGACACGATAGACACAAAATCCATCTGGGGGACAAAAGAATGGCAGGTTCAGGGAAGTGAGGCTTTATTTAGAGCTTGCCTCATACCATTACAGATAATCTTCCTGAACAGAACAGTGTAACATACTACCTGCTACAGGTTTGCAAAAATAAAAGACCTGAAAACACCACATATCCCCTCACCCACACCTATTGAAGGTATATCGCATGATACACTGATAAGTGGGGAGGTACTGGGTACAATGATACAGAATGGTACATACAATTCCTCAGCTCCAAATTGGAAGGGATGGTTGGTTTGGCCTATCAACACAAATAGGTGTCAATCAAGATTCAAGGGTACCACCGGAGGGTTTAGTATCCATAGGCCTGACCCATGCTATGTACACACAGACGACCCAGGGGTAGTGACTTCTTATAGTGTTGGGAAGTTATGCCTAGAATGGCTAAAAACCACAACACTATTGCAGGTGAAACAACACTTGTCCCTTCTGTCAGACAACATGGACCTTAGGGATTTCTTGCTAGGTCCCAAGAAACCGCGTAAAAAACGCTTCTTATATGCCATCTACAATGAACTGTGGAAAGTCTCCCAACAGGAAGCTCCTGAGAGATTACGTGAGATTGATAGAATTAAGCTAGAAAAGGCCTTAGCTGTGGTAGATAATGGAATGACCACACTCTCGTCACATATTTATTCACTGGGTAACATTGTGTCCTCAGCAGTTGACATAATGGAACAAGATTTGTCTATTCTACAACATGGGCAATCTCAATTGCACTCCATTATGCTTTTAAGCTGGACGCTACAATCATTGCGTTCTAGCCACATGCCATGGTGATACATTAACGGCACAAATCTGTTTTTTGGCTTATAATCTGACCGACAGACAGATGACCATGGCACGCAGGGATGCAAAGTACAGCATGCTGCTCATTGAAAAATTAGAGAAGTTACCTTTTACAGTAGTAGAGTCACCATTTAAGAATGGTTTATTTTATTCATGGCTATACCACGCTGCCAATCACGACATTTCAGTTCCAACACTGCCTTAGATGCATCCAAGCAGGCAGGTATGAAGCATTGGGTGAAGGGTAGGGTTGGGCAGAGAACTCCGCTCCGCCAGCGGACAGGAGTTAGCCAGCCACCCCCGCCCCCTGGCCGGGTCCCAGCTTCTGAACCCAGCCACGTCGGGTGAGCCTGCCCTGGCCCCGATGGACCCCCGTCCCCAGCACCCGGACCCTCAGATTGCTTGCAGGACGGGGTCTCCCGCACCCCGGGGCCCGCCGGACGGAGCTCAAGCCCCGGGCCCGGTCCCAGCTTCCGAACCCTAGCCAGGCCGGGGAGAGCCTCCCCGGGCCCCAGTGGACCCCCGTCCCCAGCGCCCGGACCCTCCGCTGGCTTGGACGACAGGGGGCTCCCGCAGCCCAGGGCCCACCGGACGGAGCTCAAGCCCCGGGCCCGGTCCCAGCTTCCGAACCCTAGGCAGGCCGGGGAGAGCCTCCCCGGGCCCTGGTGGATCCCCGTCCCCAGTGCCCGGACCCCCGGCTGGCTTGCAGGATGGGGGCTCCCGCACCCCGGGGCCTGCCAGACAGAGCTCAAGCTCAAGCTCTGGGCCCGGTCCCAGCTTCCGAACCCTAGCCAGGCCGGGGAGAGCCGCCCCGGTGGACCCCCATCCCCAGCGCCCGGACCCTCGGCTGGCTTGCAGGACGGGGGGCTCCCGCAGCCCGGGGCCCGTCGGACGGAGCTCAAGCCCCGGGCCCGGTACCAGCTTCTGAACCTTAGTCAGGCCAGGGAGAGCCTCCCCGTGCCCCGGTGGCCCCTCGTCCCCAGCGCCCGGACCCTCGGCTGGCTTGCAGGGCGGGGGCTCCCACACCCCGGGACCTGCCAGATGGAGCTCAAGCCCCGGGCCCGGTCCCAGCTTCCGAACCCTAGCTAGGCCGGGAAGAGCCGCCCCGGTGGACCCCCGTCCCCAGCTCCCGGACCCTCGGCTGGCTTGCAGGACGGGGGGCTCCACACCCCGGTCCCGCCGGATGGAGCTCAAGCCACAGGTCCGGTCCCAGCTTCTGAACCCTAGCTAGGCCAGGGAGAGCCTCCCCAGGCCCCGATGGACCACCGTCCCCAGCACCCGGACCCTCGGCTGGCTTGCAGGACGGGGGGCTCCTGCAGCCCGGGGCCCAATGGATGGAGCTCAAGCTCCGGGCCCGGTCCCAGCTTCCGAACCCTAGCCAGGCCGGGAAGAGCCACCCCGGTGGACCCCCGTCCCCAGCGCCCGGACCCTCGGCTGGCTTGCAGGATGGGGGCTCCCGCACCCCGGGGCCTGCCAGACAGAGCTCAAGCTCAAGCTCTGGGCCCGGTCCCAGCTTCCGAACCCTAGCCAGGCCGGGGAGAGCCGCCCCGGTGGACCCCCATCCCCAGCGCCCGGACCCTCGGCTGGCTTGCAGGACGGGGGGCTCCCGCAGCCCGGGGCCCGTCGGACGGAGCTCAAGCCCGGGCCCGGTACCAGCTTCTGAACCTTAGTCAGGCCAGGAGAGCCTCCCGTGCCCCGGTGGCCCCTCGTCCCCAGCGCCCGGACCCTCGGCTGGCTTGCAGGGCGGGGGCTCCCACACCCCGGGACCTGCCAGATGGAGCTCAAGCCCCGGGCCCGGTCCCAGCTTCCGAACCCTAGCTAGGCCGGGAAGAGCCGCCCCGGTGGACCCCCGTCCCCAGCTCCCGGACCCTCGGCTGGCTTGCAGGACGGGGGGCTCCACACCCCGGTCCCGCCGGATGGAGCTCAAGCCACAGGTCCGGTCCCAGCTTCTGAACCCTAGCTAGGCCAGGGAGAGCCTCCCCAGGCCCCGATGGACCACCGTCCCCAGCACCCGGACCCTCGGCTGGCTTGCAGGACGGGGGCTCCTGCAGCCCGGGGCCCAATGGATGGAGCTCAAGCTCCGGGCCCGGTCCCAGCTTCCGAACCCTAGCCAGGCCGGGAAGAGCCACCCCGGTGGACCCCCGTCCCCAGCGCCCGGACCCTCGGCTGGCTTGCAGGACGGGGGGCTCCCACACCCCGGTCCCGCCAGATGGAGCTCAAGCCACAGGTCCGGTCCCAGCTTCTGAACCCTAGCTAGGCCAGGGAGAGCCTCCCCAGGCCCCGATGGACCCCCGTCCCCAGCACCCGGACCCTCGGCTGGCTTGCAGGACGGGGGGCTCCTGCAGCCCGGGGCCCAATGGACGGAGCTCAAGCCCCGGGCCCGGT